>VZUI01026828.1:0-14925 GCA_013401135.1 Cettia cetti | reverse complement strand
TTGATCTTGGAAGGGTTCTTTCCCAGGTGTTCTTCTGGTAAACAGAAGAACAATGTTTTGTAAATATAAGGATGTTTACATTCTTTCTTATAGGAGGGACCTTCTTCTGATGTCCCTCTGGGATGACCAATTGATTGAAAAGTTTACCTTTGTGTCACCAATCAAACTGGCCTCTGACATTCTGTATAAAGAGGAGCTCATCCCACAATAAAGGAGCCTGTGTCTCTTCTGTTCGTGTTCGTTGCAACAGTACCTGCTCCAGATGGAGCCTTATCTGTAAGCTGCAGTCTCTTCAGGGTTATACCTACTGTGGCATAGACTCATCCATGGTCACAGTCCTTCAGAAGGAGCCTCCAGCATAGCCTTTCCCATGGCTGCAGTCCCTCTAGGGGTGTAGCTGCTCTGTTGTGGGCTTATCCATGGGCACGTGCTTTCAGGTGTTCCAGCATGACCTCTTGCACTGCTACTGATGCTTCAAGGTGTACCTGCTGTGGCCACCCAGGGATCAACAGCCTCAGGGCAGACCAGTGTCACATCCCCTACCATCTGGCTGCCCATAAGAGAAAACAAAATCAAGTTCACAGCCCACATCTGGTTGAGTAGGGATGTTCCAGGAACTGAGTGGTCATTACAATAAAGCTGGAAATATCCACCACGTGGAAGGGACAGGTGCTCCACTCTCCCCAAAAAGCGGCTGAGGAGAGCAAGAACTGCTGCTGGTTCATAACACGGTTCTCCAGAGACTGGGAAGCAGTGATGCAAGGGCAAATACCAGGCTTGGCCTCAGGACCGTGCTTTTATCATATATTTCCCAGGAAAGGCAAAACAAAGTGGCAAACACCACAGAAAGCAGCAAAAGCAGAAAAGAGTCATTGACTTGCCCTGGAATTCAATGTGCAGCAAGAAAGGGAGAAAGTAATGGAGCAGGTAAAGGAGCAAATATGCCATTATCAGAGCTAGGAAGGGCAAGTACTAGCCTGCCAAGTAACAGCTAAATATCTGTAACAGCTGTAAGCTCAGTCTAGCATACTCTGGTCAAATCTGTCATCTTAAACCCCTCAAGCTCCACATCAGGTGCCAAAAAAGACTGTGGTGGACTGACCCTGGCCAGCAGCCAAGAACCCACATAGCTGCTTGCTCACTCTTCCACTGCAGAAGGGCAGAGGGAGAAAACAGGAAGAACAAAACTGAGACAACTCATGGGCTGAGATAAAGATTATTTTAAAAGAAAAAAAACAAAAAACCCACATCAACCAAAGGAAGTTAGACTGTCACAACCTGCCATAGGTAGACTGTTGCCCATTCAGTCTCTGAATACTGGCCACCTAGGAAGCCACCCCCTGTCCTTTCTTCTTCCTCTACCCCACTTTTTATTACTAAGGAAGATGTTACGTGGTGTGGAACATCTCTTTGGCCAATTTGTGTCAGCTGTCCTGGCTGTGTCCCCCACTCCTCACTGGTGGAAAGAGTGAGAAAAAGAAAACCTTCAGGCTGGGCAAGCACTGCTCATCGATGACCCACCGAAGTGTCACCAACACAGCCTTAGCCACAAATCCGAAACACAGTGCCATGTGAAGTGCTAAGAATTAAGTTAACTCCATCCCAGCTACTGCTCCAAGTGATTATTACAAGAATTGCTTTACATGACGTCTGTGAGTGCCTTCATTGCTTCACCACCTTTAAAGTATTTCTCATGCAATCTATTTGCATGCTTTTGGGGGAGTTACAAAACCCTTTATACTTCCTGTTAACAAATATACATTTTTATTCTCAGTAGAAAAAAAAATCATATTTATCATACCTAGTTCTTTTAGCATCTCTGTTCAGGCACTGAAGCAATCTGGCCAAGGAATTGGCTGAATCACTATCCCTGGAGGTGTTTAAAAGATGTGGCATTGCATGACACGGTTAAGTGGTGGAATTGGCAGTGCTGGGTTAATGGTTGGATTTGATAATCTTAGAGGTCTTTTCCAACTGAAATTATTCTTATAATTCTGATTTTTTAAAAATTGATTTGGAATGTTTCCATAGTTACATTGGTGTGGGGTTTTTTTAAAGATAAGTAAACTCTTTAAATCCTTCATAGTTTAAACCAAGTATGTGTTAAAATTGAGTTTTCCTGACTAGGCTACTCTGAGTTAAATTCATACATACTCTGAGTTAAGTAGCAAAGCTGCTACTACAGGATCAAAATATCTTTTACTTAAAAAAATCCAAAACCCCAACAAAACAAGAAAACCCAATCAAAAAAAAACCCCAAACCCCAAAACTTTCTGAAGTATATTGGAACAAGTATATCTCATTAGTGGTTTGCTCTGTAAAGCAGGTGTACGAAGAAAAAAAGTTGCATAACAAGTCCAACTTTATAACTATAAAATTGAAACCCTGTCGCACTGATTTTGTGACATAGCATAAAAACCACCAGAAAGGCTAAATGCAACATTCTACATGGAACCACAAATATTTAATTTTTGCGTACTCTGTATAAGACTAAAGGGACACAATGCAATACATCTCTTAATAACTAATGTTCTTTAAAACCTAAAATTTAAAATCAATCTTTGTGATTTCTGTTCCAAAGTATTCCTACTTTCCTCAAATATAATCAGACATGAATACTCTTGTATTTTCTCTGCATGGTAATAGAGACAGTTCTGGTCCTCTGTGGGTATCTCTGCTAATAACATGGCATCACACACCAAAGTAATGCTGCTTCTTCATTCTCTATCTCTTCCTATTCATTTGCAAATGAAGTATTCAGTAAAATAACCAAGAATTTTTTTACTGAGTGCATTTACTTTGCCCAAGAGTGGTGACAGATAAAAAAAATAAAGGAATATAACAATTTAGAAAAATCATACAGGTTCAGCTATGAACAAAAGTTACATCCTTCCTTATGTCCACTTTTCATAACAGCAGCATCACTCCCTTTCTCCTTGTAAATGAACCACTCATTGCTTGCATTAAACTAACATCCAGAGGTTCCAATCAAGGATTTATTGTTCCATGTTCCTGTACAAAGCCATGGCAAGCTACCTCCTTTACTTTGAGTGATATACTTGGTGAGTATATCACTCAGCTCATGTAGGCACTGCTGCAAGTCACATAGCATACGGCAGCACAATAGCACTCTTCACCTGCAAAACTGCCCAAAACTAAGACAAAATGCAACCAAGTGATGTGAATATTGAACATAAAGAGCATGGGAGGGTAGATGAGATGGGTAATGCTGAGAAAGCAATATGCCTCTGGTGGGCTGCAAGCAGATGGTGCAGGACTCAGGGATGGATCACTTGGTTTCCTAGTCCCAAGGTTTACCTTGGGTTCCCATCAGGCAGAGGCCTGTGAAATACCATCACCCATCCTGTGCAAGGCTATTCCCCTGCAGCACATGAAGTGCACATCAGTACCAGAGCTCTGTCCTGAGGGCACAGAGTCTGGAAGTAGAGCTGACTCCTGCTTCTCCAGATGCAGGTGGGGTTTGTCTGTTGCCAAGGCAGAAGGTTTGCACCCAGGCTGACACCAGCACAGACCACAGAAGTGCCCACAGCACTGCCCCCTGAGGGATAGCTCCCTCTGTACCTATTCTCTGCAAAGCTGAGTCACTGGGTACAAAGTGCAAAGACAGTGTTCAGTTTGATGTGACACACCTGACGAGGCATTCAAAACAAGAATACTGCACTGGCAAGCTGTTCAGGTAAATGCTAACCTAAAGAATTGAACTGAGAACGTGCTGTGTAGGATCTCTGCCTACTCAGCCCCTAGTGAAAATCAGCATTCTTCCACTCCCATATGGAGTTCTTTGTCCCCAGCGCGATGTTAGCTCTCATGTATCTAGGCTGACATCCCTCCAACACTAAGCCATTTTTGCAGCTGCTACTCTTACACCAGCACTTGAGGTTACCCAAATGAAGACTGTACACCGTGTCTGCAGGCTCTGATCAGACATCTTCAGTGTTAGCAGAGAAGAGGGGTGTGATTCAGTTGCCACTGCTCAAGTGTCTGGTGACATTCACACAAGAACCACACTGCAAATAGGCATCACTAAAAGAATAAAGGAAATCTAACCTTTCCTTACATCTTAGAAATGTTACAAAACAGTCTTTTTTTTTTCTTTATGACAGCACAATGACTATGTTTGCATTGTATCTCTGTATTGAAATGTTCCAAAGTCATAAAGCTTCAAAAATTCAACTGAAGTTAGACAGTTGCTAAGCTAAGGTTGGCATTATCCTGACCCAGGCTGACTGTATTCCCTGATGCATCTATACCCATCTGCTATTTTCCTTCTGTTGTGCCAAGATTATCCATCATTTGGGGCAGGGGAATACCTTTTATTTTGTGTCTGTTCAGGACTAAGGAATAGGTGCTACAAGAATACAAATCATCAGTACCACAGTGCCTGTGATGATTTACTCTCCCTCCTGGCTTGCCTTGTCTGCAGGAGACCTGAAATCCTTGCATGCTTTTTATGAAGGGGCTTATACTTTTTTAACACTTGTGCCTCCAATAGCTAGTGAAAACAATTCAGCATGATCAGTCTATTAGGATTTATAGCTAAACATCAACACACTTGGCAGAAGCAGAAGTATTGGTTATTTTCTTTAGAGCAGGAACAGGTGGTGGCAGCTGCTCCCGTCAACCTAAACCAGTTAAAGGGGTGACAGGTATGTGACTGAGCAAACCAGGGGTAGGTTTTGCTCATGGGTTGAGCAGGCATGCCAGGAAACAGGCTGAAGCAGTAGAATAAATTGGACTTCCATTGCAGATGATTTTTGCTGGTATTTGTAATTACATCAGTAATTCTGTTAGAAGGAATCGCTCACAAATCTGTTCTTGCTAAGTAAAGTACAGTAGCTATGGTTACCTAGCAAACAGGGAGAGGAGACAAAGCTGAACCACTGCTCTGGGCACTGTACACCATTTTTAACATCAAAAAGCCTAGTTTTAGCTTTCCAAATAGAGCTATGAGAACAGCCACCCACATTCCCCATTACAGTGTGTTTGCATATATAACTATGTGGCTATGCATGTGTGGGTGTATATATAGATCTGTAGTAGGATGACAGGATGACAAAGAGAACAAAAAAGGAGTCAGCTTTTAGATCATCATACAACTGTGAAGCTAGCAACGTACTCATAGACAACAATCTTGTACACTTGGTTAGTCAGCCTGGGGCTAGCACCACAGGACTTTCCCTGGCAAACTTCTGCCTGCTACAGGGAGGAAATGTCTTCAAGTGTCTTCATTTGCCTCTGAGGATTGTGAGGATTCTTCAAGACCTACAGGAAATTCCCTAGAAAGGAACTATGTCTACATTGTACACTTAATGCAACCATTCTAGGAAAGTTTCCTTATTTAGGGTAACGTGTGTAACTACTACTGTAGTGTAGAAGCTGCAATGTGGAACTCAGCATATGCCAGGCCCACCCTAAGAAACTGGTAAATACTTAAGCAACTTGTCCACATTGAATTTCACTTAAAATGGCTTCACCTAGTCATCAAGTGCTTTCAAACACTCATAAATGAGTTTGAAAGAGGGTGGGGATAGTTTAGTGGGCTGTAGCCCTACTCATATAGTGGATTCCCCAGGCATGGATTCAGACCTGCCTAGCTACCTTCCTATCTTCAATGGAAATGTCTTAAAGCCTTACCCCTCTGCCTGCCAGGAGTCTCCTCCAAAGAGGCCAGGAGCAGGCCTGCTTCACCTCCTCCCCACTGGCATTCCACAGGCAGTGCCCCAACACAGCAATAGACAAAGCACCCTGGACACTTGAGTTTCTGGGCTGTTCCAGTGCCTGGCTCTGCCTCAGTGCACACCTGCAGTCTGACCATCGTTTCATCAGCAGACCATGTAGGTGTACATGCTGTGCCTGCAGTTTGAATTAGCCACGCAGGTTTGCTCTTCAGCCATGAAGAAGAAGTAGGCACCATCCTCTCATTTGGCTCAGGCATCCTTATCACAAAACCCTTTTAATGTTACCAAGGTAGTTGTCTAGACTCCTTCTATAGACTAAGTGTAGTGGTTCTGTAGCTAAGTGTTGAACTGTAAAGTTAGGTGAAGTTAATCCCATCCCTTACTACATGCAACTTCCTGAAGGTGGAATAGGCTGCTGCTAGTTCATCTCTATGAGCCTCTTCAAAAGGACAACAGGACAGCTGTGGTTGTTTGGAAACAGATAAAGCAGAGCCCTCTGCTTTGACACCAGCTTCCAGATGAAACAGTGTCTAATACTTCTGAGACACTCTGGAGTCCAGACAGACTTCTGTGAGACCAATGTCTTTTTGGAACAGTAACTAGGAAGCAGAGGACAGCACAAGGGAATCTTGGCTAGCAGTGGACACCTAATGTCTGCCTGAGAGCTGGGGATGTGAACTACCTGTGAAGTCAGGGCAGACACAGTCAATAGACCCTGGAGACTGATTCAGCTTGATCCACAACAGACACCATTTTAACCAGAACACCCACACAAGGCTGGTAGGCAGGACACAGGATTCAACAGAATCTTCTGGAGCAGCAGCTGGAGGTTAGGCAGGATTTGTAGTAAAAAACTGTGCATGAGGATCTGAACTAAACCCAGCCAGATAGTCCTGTTGCTTCTGTAGGCTAGTACTGGAAAGTACAGTAATTTAGAAGAAATTAAACTAGAATCTTGTACCAACTTTCATCCACCCATTTTCAAGAAAGAGTAAAATTTAGTCTTCTAATTTTTTCTTCTATAAGGTCTTTCTAGACATTAGAGGCAGTCTCAAGTGTTGTTACATCAGCATGGGCTGATCAGTGTGACACAGGAGTCATGAGATACCAGTGCCCTTTTGAACCAGAAGCAAAAAGCCAGACAGACTAGGGGCTGTATTTGCTTATGCTGGACAAACAAGACACATCTTTGTCATGGGTAGGATGAACACAGTTTTAATACTTAAACACATGAGGCTTAAATCCCTTTCATTTGAAAATGTAGATAAAACGATGTCGCCCTGTTCTTTTTAGCCTTCTGATAGCTTACATTTTTGTAATGGAGTTTCTCATGCATTTTCATATTAACAAAATAATGTTTATATAACTCTTTTATTGTTGACATTCCTCTCTTGGGGAGGAGAAATTTGATGGACTTCTAGTTTGACCAGTGTGGTTGGAGAGGTGGCAACCTTCATCTTCCAATCCCTGGTCATTGTTCCAAATCTATATAAACTGAAGTAACAAATAAACTTCTTTCTTCTTTTTCCTACCCTGACGGCTTGATATGTGTGTGTGTGTTCATTGCGTGTCCTATAACAACAAAACAATATACATTTAGTTTTAGGGCAGGAAGTTTTCCCTGAAAAATTAGTTTCTAGCTTCTTTCAACATGATCACAGGCTGAGCTTAGTTGTAATAGAAACAAAATTATGGGATTTCAAACCCTGTTCCTTTCCACCTATGAAAAGAATAAGGCTTCCTATAGCCAGACCAGTACAGAGACCTCCTGCACTCATACAGAAAGGAAACATTTTCTATGCTATAAGTAGTTTTAAATCAAACTGAAGATTTAAGAGAAGAATTCAGAGTAAAAAAAAACAACACTACAGACACTGATAAGGAATTTTATCTCAACCAACAGAGCCCCCCCCCAAAAAAAAATGAATCACAGAAACTCTCTCATCCTGAGAAATTTATGCATTTTATAATTCCCAAAGGAAACAATCACATCAGATAAAAATCTTTAGACCAAAATTAAAAAGAATAAAGTTGACAGAACTGCCTGAAATACATATTTTATCAGAGAGTTATTAGAAAGTCAGCATAAATTGACTCTTAATAATACTCATCATGCATCTATTGTCAGTAAATCCAAGTAACTCTGGTTTTATATACCTCTGTAGACTTTATTTTATTGCTTACTTGCTTAGTAAATTTAAACTAGGTATACTGGCAATGTGTTTAGACTGTCACCTGAAAAAGGTAAACTTCCATCACTTATTATGAGTCTGCTTTAAAATATCCAGTGCTTGGAGCTAAAGGTATGAGTTTGCAAAGCTCAACTTATTGGTCAAAACATTCAAAAGATCCATCTTAAGAACATTTTTGCAGGTGTCTCAGTAACTCTGCCTTAAAGTGCAGTTAGAAATTTTAACCAGGGGTAATCAAGATCTTAGTAAGGAAACAGTGATAAACCTTTAATCCTCATCACTTCCACTTTAATTTCAAGAGAGTATCTACAAATCTAGCTGAACAGAAGATCTATATACACTACCAGGTAAGGACTTAGCAATATTGTATGTAAAAATTATAGCAAACGAATCAAATAGGCAGCAATGATTAATGAGCTAAGAGAGAATATCTGTCAAATTCCAGTTGTTATATCTTTGTTAACTTCTATATAATTTTTCAGGAAAGAATATCCACTGAAAAACTTCAGGATGCCATTTCATAGAGTTACAGAATATCCTGAATTGGAAGAGACCCACAAGGATCATAGAAGTCCAACTCCTGGCCCTCACAGGACCATCCCCAAGAGTCACACCATGGGCCTGACAGCACATTGTCCAAACACCTCTTGAACTCTGTCAGGCTGGTGCTGTGACCACTGCCATGGGGAACCTGCCCAGCCACCCTCTGGGAGAAGAAATTTTTTCTAATATCCAGCCTAACCCTTCCCTTGGCTCCTGCCACTGGTCACCAGAGAGAAGAGATCGGTGCCTGCCCCTCCTCTCCCCCCCATGAGGAAGTTGTAACCGGAGTGGTGTTTCCCCTCAGTCTCCTCTTCTCCAGGCTGAACAGACCCAGTGCCCTCAGCTGCTACTCATGCAGCTTCCCCTCAAGGCCCTTCACCATCTTTGTTTCCCTCCTTTGGATGATCTCTAATGGTTTAATATCCATCTTGTATTCTGGCACCTAAATCTGCCCCCAGCACTGGAGGTGAGGCTGCCCCAGAGCAGAGCAGAGCAGGACAATCTCCTCCCTTGCCTGGCTGGTGATGCTGGGCCTGATGCACCCAGGACAGGGTTGGCCCTCCTGGCCTCCAGGGCTCTCCTGACTCATACCCAGCTTTCCACTGACCAGGACCCCCAGGTCCCTTTCACTGCTCTCCAGCAGCTTGTTTCCCAGCCCAAAGGCACATCCAGGGCTGCCCCAGCCCAAGAGCAGATGCTAAAACTTCACACAGTGGTTGACTGTCCAATTCTCTAATTCATCAAGGTCTCCCTGAAGGACCTCTCTGCCTCCAAGTCAACAGTTCCTCCCAATTCTGTATTGTCAGCAAACTTACTTCGTATTCATTCAAGTCCTGCATCTGTTTGGTATACAAATTTTATGTAATAGGCTTTGCAAAGATATTTAGTATATTAAACTTTTCAGTTACTAGCAATTCAAACAAATGCTTTAGAAGTCAAGAATCTCTGAATCCCATAATCCCCTGGGATCCTACAATTCCCTCAGGAATAGATAGATAAGTCTGGACTTCTTCCCAGTCCCATTCTTGCTAAAGAATGAATAGCATTAACATTGCCAGAGCAGGATGTGAGGAAACATGCAATACCTTCCATCAGGCATTATGAAATCCAATGTCAAATGTCACAATTTTTTCCAAGCTATTTCACAGTGTTTTAACAAGCAAAAGAAAAATTAATTCAGTGTTTAAAAATTAAACACTCAAGTAGTCATTGTAATTAGTATTAAAATAGGATGGAGAATTCATGTAAAGCGTGACAATAGGCTTTTATATGCCAGTAACACACAGTAAATTACTTTTAAAAGACAGTTATTATTTCAAATGTTCAAAAATTTCTGACAAAGGATTAATTAATAACGGTATATTGCTGGTCTTAGTAAAATGGACACTATTGTCTTCTAAAGCCTAATTTTGAAATTATTGTGACATCTCAAATGCATTATGTTGTCTGATTTAAACTATATTTAACACTGCTTTGTTATTTAAAAATGTAATTTGAAAGTAAGATAACAAGGACTAAATTTATTTGGCCTAAAGGGAAAATAATTAAAGGAAAGAGCTAAATAACTACATAAATATTCACAGGAAAAAAATGATTGAAAGGAAGAGAAATACTTTCACTGGGATTAGTTGCACTACTGTCATGGGCTGAAGCTGAAACAAAAAGAATTAAGCTCTGTATTAGGAAAAGCATTTTTGAAGACATTAAGGTTGGCTGGACAGAGAGGAAACTGACTGCTTTTCAAGTGAATCAGCTTGATACCCCTCCTTTCTTGTAGGCAGTTAGAGAAGTTTTTCAAAAAGAAACAGTTGATGCCCCTTATCTTTTCATGAGTCACTAAAGTTATTTGAATTGTCAAAATATTACAAGATTAAAAAATTCTCAAGAGCTTTTCTCCTCTAGTTTAACCACTTAATGGACTTCATTAGCCAATGGAGAGAGGACATCCTAGCTTCTAGATAACCTGCAGGAGTGCAGTCAGATGAGGAATGTAATGGAAACACTGTGTGGTACCTACAAACGTTCTTGGCCGGTGCCAGCTCTGAACCTACACGGCAGAAGGCGAGTGGCATCCTGCATATCAGGATGCCACTAAGCTACTACTAAGCTACTACTGTAAAGGAGGTTTTGAGAAAACAAGTCATCACTAGACATGACTATCAACTCAGTCCCTAAGTGGTGGGGAGATATTCATGTTGGCACAATATTGGAACTATTCTTTAGTTTATATAGAAACACCCACAGTTAGTCCTCAGGGCATTTGTTTTCATCCTCTGAGATTAGGCCTGCATATATGGCTGAAAATTAATAATTGGGTCATTCTCTAACAAACACAACAGTAAAATCTGTTGCATTCATTTATTTGTTTTGACTGAATACCATATTACTAGAAGGTCCATGGAGAAAACACAAAATACTGCATACTTAATGACTTGTTTTTTTCTTTCATTTCTGAGAATCTCCTGATTTCAGGAGAAAAGAGAAGGGAAAAGAGAAGGGAAAAGAGAAGGGAAAAGAGAAGGGAAAAGAGAAGGGAAAAGAGAAGGGAAAAGAGAAGGGAAAAGAGAAGGGAAAAGAGAAGGGAAAAGAGAAGGGAAAAGAGAAGGGAAAAGAGAAGGGAAAAGAGAAGGGAAAAGAGAAGGGAAAAGAGAAGGGAAAAGAGAAGGGAAAAGAGAAAGGAAAAGAGAAAGGAAAAGAGAAAGGAAAAGAGAAAGGAAAAGAGAAAGGAAAAGAGAATCTGCAACTCCATGAAAACATTTGTTCTACCTTGCATTCTTTGTAATTGTTTTGTTAAAATTTATGCTACATAGTTCTTACACAGACAGGGTTTTCTTTTAAGTCTAGCTTCAGCTGTGAAGCTGAAGCTTGGCAACAGAACAATAGCTGTTCCTATTGATGGTACAGGTTTTTTTTGGTGGGCTTTGTTTTGTTTCATTTTGTGGTTTGTAATTTTGTTTCTTATTTTTAAACTTTTTATATGTGCATACCCCCACCCGGCTGGATATTATCACCTAGCACCAGTGGCCTCCTTGCAAACTTCTAAGCCTCCTAACCCTTGCATTCCCTTCACTGCCTCACACAGGTATCCAGATCTATCATAAATACCCTCAAAGGGTATTTGCTGAAAAGAAATGGGTGTCTCATAAAATCTGCTGTGCTGGCTGAAGGGTTGGCAGCAGTTACCTCCAGCAGCAGACTGGAGGTAACAACCAACAAGTGGGCGAGGCAGATCTCAGCATCACAGCAATTTCCACACTGATTTGGATCACCAGAGTCCCCATGTCCAAAGTGGTTTGTATTATCAAAAATCAGTCTTGGAGACCCATGCAATTAAGCTCCTCTATATGGTTAGATATCAAATCCTCAATGAGTGTGTGGATTCTAATGCTTCTCTTCTACTTCCTTAACTACTTAAAGTATAATGTTTTGCTTGGGTTTCTTTGTTTCTCACAGAACTTGTGTTTATCATAAGGAGAGATGAGGACTATGCAGCAAGTTGTTGCCTATTCACAGGCAAGAAAAGCAGGGCTCATTCAACAAAAAAAGAAAGTAAAACCCAATTCTGTTCCTCCACCAAAGTTCTGAACTAAATGTTCTGAACTGTGAAATAAATGTTCTGAACTGTGACTTTTGACAAAAGAGGAATTAAAACATCTTTCTCAATAGAGACAACCAAAACACTGTTAAATGGTGGTTGAGCTACAGCAGTAAACCTATATTAAAGCAATAAATCAATTTTTATTCAAAATTCACCCTAGTTCTCCTTTCTACTCTACACCAGCTAGATTGAACTGCACACCAAAATCACTGTGTGTTTTACATATTCTCTGAAGATTCTGGAGGCCAAAAATCTAAACATCACTAAGCTTCCTTTTTAATGAATATGCTTTTGGGGAGCGTGCTCGAACAAGCTTTTTAGAATTACAAGCAATTTACTACTTACCCTGAACTTTGGATCAGGCCAAGACTACCTTGGCCAAGATGTAACACCAAGTAACTTGGCTCTCAACACAACTTTACAGCAAGAACCTGCAACAAGGATTTACATCTAAACCCACAGAGACTTCTGTGGCACGTGACATGATTGCTCCCACAGGGAGATGCTACTTCCAAGTTGTGCTATCAAGAAAGACTCCCTGCCTTTGGCATAATTGTTCAGTAATATGCATTTTGTGTATGGAATAAAATAGAAATGCTGATGGGCCAGCTTTTATGATTGCTGACACAAACTTTTTGAGCATAGCTGTATAGGATCTGCTGACACAAACCTTCTCCTTGAGAACAGCTGTGACTGCCTGCTGCTTTGGGGAGGGGATGGGGAGTTCTTTTCTCCCTTTTTCTGCCTCCTGTGGTGAACTCCAAAATGCTAGCTGTTCTGATAGGGATGAGGTATCTACCAATAGCTGAGTATGATATAGATGCAAACATAAAAGACAAAGTCAGTTCCCCTCTTGGCTTCATGCTCCATTTGTCTTTCAGATTATTTAATTATTCCATGCTCAGCAGTATTTGAATAAGATGGACAGTTATCAAAAGTCCTCCAGTTAAAGCTGAATGCAGCATTATGCCTATTTCTCTAAACAGATAAGCACTTGGGATAGACAAAATTCCCACAAAGAATCAGATGCAAGGCAAGTTACTTGAAGGTTAGTGAGCATATTCACTGAGGACAAGGGCAGCTTGTGAGAGGCAGCAGTGTCTCAGGCTCCACATTTCAGGGCACAGCTAGTGTTTAAGTGTTTTAAAAGATACTCAAGGAGCCTCCCATCTCCCTAGTTCAGCACAAATGATTAAGAGCTTATGTCTCCCCTCATCAACAACAAAATGCTTAAGGATATGCTTTCAAGTATTTTGCTGATTTAGAGCCTCAGTGGCTTGTTTGTGTGGATCTCAATGCTGACAACTCCCCCTTGAATGTAAAAGTGCATTTGGGTCTTGGAGCAGCTGATATACACTGCAGTCTTTCATGGCAGTTGCCACCACAGAAGCCTCACTGCTTAATTTAGATATCCTACAGCAATTACTGCCAAGCTGTGTCTGGGTTGATACAGCAAGCATTTTGCAATTCCAGATTTTCTTGACTTGTGAATGCTCATTTTATTGGTCCTACAGTTGCCTTAACATAGCACAAGGCCAATCTTCTCTCTTGCTTAAACGTATTTCAAGCTCACAGCTCAAGCAGAGCTGGTCATTCCCTCACTAAGTCCATACTCAGGTGAAGGCCTAAAGTGCAGCACTTACCAGAAAAGTCTGATCCTGAGCAAAAGCTTGAAGCTTCCTGTTAGAGAAATTAAAAAAAAAAAAACCAAAAAACCCAAACAACAAAAACCAAAAAAACCCAGCTAAACAAACAAAAAAATCCATCACAATCATGAGTTACAATAAAAAAAGAAATCAGTACTTGTGTTTTAAGACCAGGGGGCTAAGCCTAAGACAAATGTGCTTTCTATGGCTGCCACAGAAGTTGCATGCCAGCAGACATGGGGCACACACACAGAATTGTATTTCTGCTTTTCTCCCCTCTGTCCCCATTCAAATGATAAAGATGATTAGACTTTTAATAGCACAGTCTCTGTTCAGTGAAACCCTCTATGCTGCAGGCAGAAATCAACACAACCACACTGCTCAACTCTGTTGCAGACAGAAAGCCTAAGCACATGGATGAAGTACTGACTGTAGTACTGACAGACAAGCCAGCACACTGTGCCTTCTTCTAATATAAACTAACAGTCCTGACCTTTTCTTATAAGAAGTATAACAAGTGAAGCCACCCACAGACCCCTCAGCACTCTGTCTTTATTGCCCAATTATATATAGAAATTTTGATAGAAAAATTTATCTTGAATTTCAGCAAGGTGAAAATAGGAAAGAAACTGTCACTGAAAGCTCCAGGCTTAAGAGTTGTCTTCTATTTTTCCTCAAATAGAACATTTTTCTTTCCTGCAGCTAAGGAATTACTTGGAGTCTCACACCATTCGTTGAAAGCCATCTCAGATGGTATCATGCTATCATCTTATCCTTTGTTGTCTTTCCCAAACAATTCTTCCAGAATGTAGTGGGACAGAGAAGGTAGTACTTGTGGGGTGACAAAAATAAACTGAAAAAAGCTAGCAAGATGTATGGTGTGACCATTGCTAGCCTCTGCTGGCTGTGCAGCTTGCAGCTGGAGCTTCATGTGAAAACAATCAAATTTTGTGCTTTCACTAGGCTGGAAGGCCGTACCTCTCCTAACCTCCAGAAACAGGGAAATGACTGGCAAAAAAGAAGTTCCTGAAACCTACGGACCAAATAATAGCAACACTGAGTTACACAGATGCTGGCACATTAAGGAGAATTTTACAAAAGCAAGTCTTGTCCTTTCTGCGAGCTGTTGTAAGCATCTCTGCCTCAAAACTCTCCAAAAATAGGCCAAATCTGCTCTAATTCACAGACTAGCTAGTAAAAAAAAAAAAAAAAAAAAAAAAAAAAAAAAAAAAAAAAAAAAAAAAAAA
>VZUI01026814.1:0-36498 GCA_013401135.1 Cettia cetti | reverse complement strand
CATGAGAGGCTGGGAGGAGACACAGCTGGGACAGGTGACCCCAACTGTCCAAAGGGATATTCCAGACCATGTGACATCATGCTCAGTACAGAAAGCTGGGGGGAAGAAAGAGGAAGGCAGAAATGTTTGGAGTCACGGCATTTGTCTATCCAAACAAGCGTTACACGTAATGGGGCCCTGCTCTCCTGGAGATGGCTGAACACCTGCCTGCCCATGGGGAACAGTGAATTCATTCCTTGTTTTGCTTTGCTTTTGTACATGGATTGTGTTTTCCCTATTAAACTATCTTTATCTCAACCCAGGAATTTTCCAGCTTTTACTCTTCCCATTGTTTCTCTGATCCCACTGGTGGAGGATGAGTGAATGGCTGCCTAGGGCTTGGCTGCTGGCTGGGATGAAGCCAGAACACCAAACAAAACCCAGACCAAACCAACAAATGAACAAATCCAACAAAATTTTAGTCCTTTGAATAATCTTTTTAATAAATTGTGAAGTGTGTTACAAAAAAAAAAAAAAAAAGCAATTCTGTCCAGGTCAGTAGAGAAGAAAATTCTTTTTCCCCTACAGATTATTTTCTTTATGTTGTGGGTTTGCAAGTCTTTGCAGAATATTTTACCTAACTTTCATCATAATGAGCTGTTTCAAAACACATTTCCTATGGAGAATATGCAATTATAAAGCTAAACTAAGTATTAAAAAATAGAAACAATCAGTTTTGAGGACTCCAATTTATCTGCAGGATTTCAATACAATTGAAGATGTCATCACTTTTTATATGCAAGTAGCAGGAGACAAAAGAAACAAAGATAAACTGATGCACAAGTGAGAAAAGTCTTCAGGAGATTAAGCCAATTCAAAACAACATGGAAGTAATCAAACCTCAGTCAACAACCCAAATAAATCTTTGTAAAAGAAAACTACATATTAAATCTGAGGTAGTTTAAGAAATGGATGATGGTAGATGTAATGTGTTTACATATGAATCTGTGAGAATATAAAACAAGGTATTAAATAATAGCATTAGTTAAATCTCAAAAGGTTTGGAGGTACTTTTTAGCTAGAATAAGCATCAAAATTTCGGCTGCTTTTCCAAATCTTCTCACGTTTTTAAGCAGCTGACAAACAAAATAAAACAAAACCAAGGAAAAACCAAACCTACACAATGGAAGAATATACACAGAAATCTTTTCACTTTCTTATTTAAATATCTCCTTCCACTTGTTCTAGTATATCTGTTAATACTTCCCAGAGGTACATAAAAAGTGATAATGATCCTAACATTTCTTTAAACGACTTGATTCCTATGTAGCATCTCACTTATGAATGTTTACATGTACATGTCCTTCTTCCAGAATAACTAGGTCATTTCAAAAACTTCTTGTTAGGGAAATATGTATGTTATCACCAAATATATTCATATGTAGATGAAGTGGATGGTTGATGTTGAGGAAAGTGGATAGTTGAGGAAAAGTAAAACATTCAGATTTTTCTTTTTTAATGGGCATGAAGGAATAGGATTGTTCCTGTTCCAAATAACAGCAGAAGCTTAACTTGTTGTCAGAAGATGAAAATGCAACAAAATGTTATAAATAGAGCTGCACAGGAGAAAAGGAAGCCAGACGGATTGCGTGTTCTGCATCTGACTGAATTATGGGTAACACTTGGGTGTTACAGCTAAGGCTCCAGCACAGGAGCTCTCCTGTTAAATGTGCAACTAGACTCTTAGAGGCTGAACCTAGACAACACTGTGATCAGAGGTCCTGGCTTCCCAATTATCCTCACAACATCTTTTTGGTGCATGCCCAGAATACTCCTAGCTTTCCTTTGCATGCATTTCCAGGTCTTACCCCATTACAGAACATGGTTTACATGGATTCAGACATGGATTCAGGAATGTTCTTTGTTACAGTGACTCGGCTGAGTAGCAGGAACTAAAAGGAACCAAGAGAATCTGAGGATATCAAGATTGTGACCCTAAATCGTGCCTCTATATTTTTTGTAGTGAATGGGCTTGGAGATGCTAAAGAGGTTTTATCTGCTCTGTTGTCCCCCTTAGAGTTTCCTAAACATTCATCTTTTTTCCCTTTCTGGGATAGAGTCCTAGCTTGCTAAATCTCCAGATGTAGTTGTACGTCTGGACTTCACACTATCTCTGCATTTTATTGTGTGGAATGTGGACTATCTCCCTACCTAAAGTAAAGCTATAGGTACTCCAGATAAAATTGGTCCTTCCCATTATCTGTATTTATATTTGACATACTTGCCAAAGTTAGTAGCTAACTCCTTTTACTACTCCTTTTTACCCAAGAATAACTTTTAGGATACTTTATGATAGAAGTGTTTATATACGGGAGAAAATTTGTGTACTTTGATGGTGTGGTTAGCCATTTAATTTCTTTTTACAGATCAATGTTGTATTTGCTTAATGTTAAGACTGCTAGAAATGTAGCTCCCAGACCAGCACTGTCTATATTTCACTCTTCTGTTCCAGTTGGAACTAAGTGATCTTTAAGGTCCCTTCTAGTCCAAACTATTCTATGATTCCATGATCCGTTGCTCTGAATTATTCCGGGAAATAATCCCTCCCTCCTACTGCTGGCAATGTAACAAGTTTCGGAAGATTAACATCCTAAATTCAGTGTCTAAAATCAGAAGATTAACATCCTAAATTCAGTGTCTAAAATCAGATGTCATTCCTAGCACTATTTCTGCTGTAAAGTATGTATAGCAACTGCAAACACAGGGTATTGCTCACAAGCTCCTGAAGTACTTTGTGTCAGCATAGAAGGACAGCTTCCACTCAGAAGATAAGGCCCACTGGATGCATCTGCTGTAATACCTAGGGGAACACCTAAAACTGGAAAGAGATGAGCCCTGCTTAGAAGGAAAATGCAAACAGCGACAGAAAACCATTGACAGTTTCCATGAGCAGGAAAATGACATACGTTTCAAAGTGAGACATGTTTAGAGCTGGCACATATTTCTGCAGCTATAGCCAGATATCAGTTTTAGGATTCTGTAAACAGCAAAGACCACACCTTAGTTTTAGCTTTGCTAGACAACTCTTTCCCTGTTGTCTTTAAAGGACTAGGAAGAAACTTGAAAATTTTAAAGGGGTTACGTGAGCATATTCTCAAATATCTAGCAGCAAAAGCCACAAATTTAAGCGAGTTGAAGAAGAACTCATTATTTCAAAGTAAAAGAGGATACGCAGTCAAATGTAGCCAATTAAAAGTTATTTTTGGTGAGAGCTGTACTTTGATTGCATGCCTAGATTTACTGTGTTGCAAAACATGTGTTCCATATTTTGCACGTCTGTTTTCCCAGATACTTAAAATCTATTCACCAGCCAGGCACATTGCAGAAAAAATTCATCCTCTGTAGGTAGAAAATGTGACTCTATTCTTTAAGATATGAATTAGGCATAGGTTGCAGTAATTTATACTTTCCATCACTGAGCATTATCTTGGTACCGACTGAAAATTTTCATTGTGTATTTTTGTACTTTTCATTTTGTATTTTTGTACTTTTTCTCTACTTCTAATAACACAGTTTCAGTCAAAATCAGCAACATCTATCAAGAGGGGATCACAGATCTACCTACTGTCTGCCATGGATGCTGTACAATTGGCTGGTTATCTGTTAGACCCTTGAAAAAAAAGTACAAGAAATTGAAGTTATCAGGAGTTACAAATAGGTGAGATATAGAGTAAACAGCTGCATTCTGAGAGGATTTAACAGATGTGAAACAGCTGTGTTCCTGAAAAATCTTGAAGAGGCAGAGGATGCATCCAAATGGTCTTTATGTAGACCTTTACCTAACAGAAAATAAGTCTGTTGAGGTATATTTTGGGTGAAGAAGTCTTGTGAATTGTAATGTCTATGCCTGTAGCACAGCTGCACTGTCGTGGCATCTCTCCAGGTTTCAGAAAAATCTTCCCATCCGTATAATACTCAAGCACCAATTCTGTGAATCACTGGGGGCTGACTGGAGACTAAGGGAATTTCGTTTCTTGCTGTCACTCACTTGAAAGCCAGAGCTGGCCTTAAGAGTATTCCAGTCATAGAAAAAAGTAACCATCACAACAAAAGGCTGAACAATCATTTGTGGGTGATTTTGACTGTTTTTTGAAATAAAGAGGATTTGGGTACAAAACTACAACAAAATGTATGTTACTAATTTATAAACTACAGAACAAAGTGCCACATTCTTTTGTTTCTATTCTTTCTCTTTTGTTTCTATTCTTTCTATTTTCATTTCTTTTTGTCATTTTTGCAGGTAAATATTCATTAAATATTTATCAACAGTCTCATTATTTTTAACTAGAATATATATGGAGACAGTTGAGAAGCAAAGAGCTTTCTGTCAAACTGTAGTTTGTCTTCAAATACAGTGTATACTGTCTTCATTACTGAGAGAAGATTTTGCTTTTCAGGATCACTGTCAATAATACCTAATAATAACAACCCATAGTATCCATGCCCAGGCCAGTAAGGACTGCATGAACAGCCTTCTATTTTCTTTAAATCTTTTTCTACCCCTTCTCACAGCCTGTATTTCTCTAACTTGTCTGATATTTAAAATATTTTATGATTGATTTAAGACTCCTTTCCAAGTAGCGCTGAAAAGACACCCAGAGTTCAATGATTGCTTCGAGGACTGTTCAGATTAGCCAGCTAAGGACAGGTGTTAATTTTTATTAGACCCTGGAGAAGAAACAAATTTCTATTTGTTACAGTCCTCAAGATTGGGGAGATCAGACATACAAATGTAATTTTGCTGGCTGTTTCATATACAAAGAATTCGATCATGCAAACACTTATACACATGTTTGGCTTTATACACATGAATAGTCTTATTAAAGTAATCTACTATATTTTAAGGGTGAAAAAAAATTCCATTTAAACCTTTCCATTAATGCTACCATTATATTTTATAACTTAGAACACATATAATTTAAATATACTTAAGGTTTAATTACAGGTTTGCCATTGAAGGAGTCTAAGAGAAGAGTTATTAAAGATATTCCAGTAATCTGGAACTCATGGTAAACTCATTATGTTCCTTGACACGAAGAAGACTTACACCACATTATCTGTAATTTGACATGAAACCTACAGTGTATTATAGCAACTAAGTAAAATGAAAGAAGGTCAAAGCTGTGCAAACCAAAGACTCTCTAATGTTCTTAGAAAATTAGTAGCTTTGCACTTGTTTGCTAGGGTAAATAAAAAGAAAGTACAATCACCTTGAAACATGTCTGAGATAAACAGCCAAATCTTCTTTCAGTGATCATAAGAT
Source organism: Cettia cetti (assembly GCA_013401135.1). Lineage (NCBI taxonomy): Eukaryota > Metazoa > Chordata > Aves > Passeriformes > Sylviidae > Cettia > Cettia cetti. The sequence goes on along the minus strand of VZUI01026814.1, from coordinate 31,196 downwards.
GTGTATAAAATTAAATATGTAATATAACTTCAGCCCAAGAAGAAAATTTAAAATATAAGTAAAGCCCAGGAAATTCAAGTGTGAAAGCAAGGGGACTCTATGAAAGGAAAATCTGTGTGACTAGACTATTCTCAGCAGAAAGTTTTGATGCAAAAGCACATATAAATCCAAATCCAAGTACATGAACAACTGCCACACTGCCTAATAAAGAGAGGATCACCCTAACAAGGATGGATGTCAGTAGCACATGCTGCAAATTCCAAAATCAGGTCAGAAAGTACATGCCAATATTGAACCTATGAAACTGCCACCAAAGTAAACTAGGCAGCATAGCAAACAACGATTTATCCCCAAAGTCTGTATACTTGTATTCTGGATGCTGATATTTAAACAGAAAGTCTGTGTCAGGCTGGAAGGGATGATACAGAGTGGTTTAATAGCTACATTTCTGTTGTTACAGCAAGAACTGAAAATCGGTATAGGCTTTCATTTTTATTTTGGGTGAGTACAGGGACTTAAAAAGGTCTGGTTTTCAATAAAATTTTGAATTTCTTAAGTACTTACTTTTTAGCTGTTGTTAAGGCTGTTTCTCACATGTTAGCATAATATGAAATTAGATAAATGGATGTATTATGTGGTGATTCAGGGTATTTCAGAAGAGTGGTTTTGTAATGATCATATGTGTTGCTTGTAAAGTCTCAAAATTACACTGCCTTATGTTACAAAAAGCTTATTCTTCCATAATGGTAGCTTGATAGCATGTGGGTGGAATGAGTGGTTCCCAGAGCATTAACAAAGCACTGGCATAAAATATTTCTTTAGTTGTTCATTATATTTTGGAGTAAAAGAGCTATAGAATTGTATGCACAGAAAATATTTATAAGTCAAAAAATTGCAATTTGCATTTTTGCCATCATTCATTAATACCACACACGGTTGCTTGTTAACCGCAAACAACAGCAGGCACCTCTTTTGCACTTAATAATCTTAAACACCACATAATATGTCTGGGACGAAATGGTATTTCTGTTTTTCTGAGAAGCCCGTGTAAGCATCCCAGCAAGCAGATTCAGAATGCCTCTTCTCAGAGAATCACAACATGTACAGAGCTGGAAGGTATCTCTGAGTATTGTCTAGTCAATCTCCTTCCTCAAAGCAGGGTCAGCTGTAGCAGGTTGACTCTCAGGATTGTATTTCTTGATATGACAGCTACTCCAAGCCCTTAGCCCTCTTTGTGGCCCTTTGCTGGACATGCAGAGACATGTCCATGTATCTCTGCTCTGGACAGCACAAAATGGGACCGAGCACCTAGATGTATCTTTAATCCAGTGCTACAAGTTCAATTTGGTGTCCACCAGGAAACCCAGGTCTTCTTTTGCCAAGATGCTTTTCAGACTGTTGGCCACCAGTGGATGCTGGTGTCTGGGGTAATTCCAGCAAAAGTTCATGACTTTGCAATTCTCTTTGTTGAAATTGATGACATTTCTGTGGGCCTCTTCCTCCAGCAGTTTAAGCTTCCTCTAAATTGCAGCACAACCACCTGAATTGGTCAATTTCCCTGGTTTTATATAGTCTGTAAGCTTGCTGAGGGTGCACTCTATCCCACCAGCCAGGTTTTTTACTATGTGGTTAAATTCTGGCCTAGGCGGAGGCCTGAAGGTACACCACTGGGACTGGGTTGCAGTTGGATTTTGTACCACTGCTCACAAATCTTTGAGCACATCAGTTCAGCCAGTTTGCTATCCACCTCCTTGCCTGATTATCTAACCCATACTTCATCATTTTGTCAATGAGAATATGATGGAAGGCAGTGTCAAAAGACTTGCTGAAGGTGAGATAAACAATATCCACTGCTACCTTCATCCATTAAACCAGACATTTCATTGTGGAAAGCTATTGGGTTGGTCAGGCATGATTTTCCCATTGTAAAGCCAGAGTGATTACTCTCAATCACCTTCCTTAAGTTTCTGAGCCGTTTACTCTGAAAAGCACATAAAGGTTTATGAACTTCACCCACATAATTGTGATTAGTTTATAGCCATTATGATACGGTAATTGTAAAATTCTTATACATACTGATCTCAGCATTAAAGGCATGATCTTGATGTAAGCGTGGAATCCAAGGTCAACAAAAAATGAGAGTAAGATGAAATCCAGACAAGATTTATACTAATAGATGGGTTTGGAAATGCTGTTTGGAAACCAGTTGTCTATCTTTTCAGGCTGGCCAGACATAAGAAATGTTTTCTTTCTTCCCTTTGCTGTAGGAGTTAAATGATTAGCATGATGTGTTTGGCCACAGCTCAGCAATTGAATCAGTGAAAGATTATGATCTCTTCATAACATTGCTTCTCTAATCTGTCTAATCAATGTGGCAGTATTCCTGTAAGATTCTCTCTGGGCTGGCAGCTGAATGCTCAAGCAATGTGTGATTGTGAGGTTGCAGCAGCACAGAAAGTTACATTGCAAAGAAAAAATACTTTCAAGTTAAGATAAATTTTGTCTGCACACCATGGGAAAAGGTTTGGATATGTCAGATAGTTCAGTTATTAGAGTTATCTAGAAAAGGCTGCAAACCCATTCTATAAAAACATTGTTATGTTTTTCCTCTCTCCTTAAACTTGAAAACAGAACAATAAAATTATCACATTTCTTTCCTTTAATTATCTATCACTGTATACAATATATTTACAGACGGGCTGCAACTGGAAATCAACATCTGGTGTAAAACTCTGCTCTCCTATGTATTTGCTGACCTTTGAAGAGCCTGCTTTCCAAAACAAATTTCCTTCTCTCCTGTATTTGCTGCACTATTAGAAACCTGGCTGCCAATGCAGCTCAGTGACTGTAAGAGCTTTCATTAAAAACCTCTGTTTGACGTTCATAATTCAAATGTTCCCATTATTGTTAAGCTAAATTAGAAGCAGTTTCTTAGCCAAAGAAGAGTTTCCATAACCACCCTTGAATATAGTTTCTTTTCTTTTGAGCACACACAATATTTGGACAAGTTTTCTGGAATAACAGAAATTCTCAATATTACTGGATTTAGATTACATTTCTCTATTCTTAATTCAATCTCGATACTTTATCTGAGAACTAATTCATAATACAAGCCTTAAATATAGCCTAGATAGAATGGTTTGGTCTTGCTTGAAGATATCCTGTTCAAAGAAAATTATAAATGTTTAAGTCCATATTTGTATTCTGAGAGTCCTACAGTTTGAAATTTTGTCTTATAAATGAGTTAACATTTTTTTCATGACAAGGAATATGCAACTTGCATTGATTAGGGAATTTTGTTCATGTGAGTTAGAGTGTCCCTCTGAGATTTTGTATCACAGATTTGTTATTAATGTTTCAATTATCTTTGCAAAAGAGTGCCACTGTTTTGGTGAACTCAGTATGTTACTGTCATCTTCCTGATATATCTTCCACCTTCGGTGGGAATTAATGGTTCAATATTCAAATACTACCTTTTCCTTACTTGCATACATCCATTTATGTATTGCTTTTGATAACATTGGCCACCATGTGTAAGATGTCACATAATATTGTATTACAACTTTTCTTGGAAATTGTGTGTTGTAAAGGGTTGGAGAAGTTCCAAAGAAAAGGGAGCTCACCCTCAACCTTTGGCATGATGACATCTCTCAAGCTGTTGGACACACAGAGTAGTAAGCAGATGTTCTCTTATGCAGTGGTTGTGAAAATTTTCTAACTGCAGATTTCAGCCCGTGTCTGTCATGTTTCCTCTGATTTGGTATCGTGTGACATCATGCTGAAAAAAAAAAAAAAAGCTGAAACTCACTACTATACTGCAATTCTTTACTAAGAAACAGAGTGCTAATAAGAAGCAACTGTTGAGACAATGTTGTCATCCTTATTACTGAGCAGAACATGTATAATCATAATATTCTTTCATTGTTTCACAAGGTCTATCTATATGTTATCATCCTCTAGGATGAGAATAGGTGCTATGAATACAAACCAATGACTATTTTAATTTTTGTCTTCCATCACCTTCTTGGGTGGCAACAGGCTTTGCTGGAAGAAGGGATATTTTTCTATCCAGAGTAAACGTGGGTGAGATAAATTCATGAGGATGCACTGACATGTGAGCTCTAAAGCTCTGCACATCCAGCAGAGCTGTTAAGTTGGAGATCACCAGGGATGGAGACCCAGCAGGGCAGTCCAGGAGCCAAGGCAGACAGCAAGGCAGGTGGCACCATACCTGCTCCCAAAGAATGAAGGCATCAGGAGCCCAGGCTGGGATCAGCTGTTCTTGTGGCATTTTTCTGGTGTTTTTCTACCCACAGGTGAAACTCCCTCATGGGTGAATCTCCTTGAGGAGATAGAGCAAGATGTGACAACCCAGGGCAACATTTTAAAAGCTCTTTTATGTATATTATGTATTTACTCATCCTCTACTGATTGTAGGAAAATTAAATCAACACATTAGCAGAAACAGACTAGTCAATGCCTCTTTTTATTAAAACTTATGTCTCCTATTGGAGAAAGGTCATCATCTGTCTTCTACTCTGCTAGATAAACATTCTGACTCCAGAGGGCATTTACACAGGTCTCCAAAATTCCAAGCTCTCATTACAATCACCAGTGCATGCAAGACATGTAAAAATTGTTTACTTCTTTTCTGAAGAATAATGCCTACAGTGATGTATCTGTAAAATGTTCAGTGTGGAGCAAAATGCATATTTTTGCCAAAGTATAGCTTGTTTTTAAAAAATGTGCATGTGCACATATGTAGTTAGCTTTTCAGAACAATAAAGAAATAAATAAATAAACAAACACAATGAGGCCACATTTTCTAAATTAAATGCCATTTCCTACAGTTCCTTTAGTGGACATACCTTTTCCACATGAGGAGGAATTCCGACACTATAGTTAGGCAGAGAGCAGAATTTATACAGTCATTTTCACTGAGAAGAAAACAAACATTTTCTATGAATATCAACTGGCTTATTTCTATTTTTTTAATCAATAAACAAAGCAAAAAATACCCCAAACCCAAACATCAGTCATCAAAAAACCAAAACCAAACAAACACAAAAAAACCTACCCAACAAATAACCAAATCATCAAAGACTCATATTGTGTTGCATTGTTATATTCACTTGTAACTAAAGTTACTTTTTTGTGCTTTGGTAACATTGCCAACATTTCCTGTTGTCTCTCTAAGTAGTAAAGGAGGCCTTGGAGATATTTGTGTGTGAAAGGTCAAACAGCTGTTATAACATAAAGTTACTAAAGTGTAATGTGTAACTAAAACATTAAATTATGATTTGTGTGATTGGAAGGGGACACATCAGACACTTGTTAATCATCAGTCATTCAGAACTGGAGTAGGATACTGATCACTCTTTGCCACAGTATCTCTACTTTCAAACAGGAGAAAAAAAAAAATTTGGGACAGAGGGAAAAAGTTCCAAAATATCAGCCCTTAGTTTCCCTGAAGAAAAAAAATAAAGACAAGTGATTTTTTTTTCATGTGTGATGTTTTCTTAAATTCTGCTAGCTTCCAGTGACAAAAATTCATTTTATTTTCTCAAAGAAATATAAACTCATTTATTTGCCCAGAAAGTCTTGCAATTAACAGAAGGTAACTCAATTTGGCTCTCAATCTGCCTGTGAATTTGTGAACTTAAAACTAGCAACTGCTTAGATATCTTTATCATGACCTTACAGTGTTTACTTATGACAAGAAAACACACAATCAACCATTGCTGTGTATTTTTGGGGCCAATTCCTCAAATTTTAAAGCAATGGACATTGGAAGTAAACTTTAAATGGAATTTTATTCTGCTGCTCCCAGCTCTCAAAACATAGCTGTTAACAGAGCATCAATCAGCAGCTGTTTCTGCTAGGAGACAGATTCTTGGTCCAAAATCCATTTTATGAACAAATCTGAATTTTGATGCCATGTCTTTCCTGCAAGTATTTCAGACGGAATAATGATTTTTCTAGCAAAAAATAATAAAGAGGTTTTATTATTATTATTATTTTCCCTGGGAAACTGACCTGAATCAGCTGTTTAAGTAGCTAGGGTGCAACTCAGATGTGCTACAACTGATGCATGTGAGGACAATGACTCCAGGGGGCTACTGAGGGATAGGAAACCTGCTGGAAAGCACTGTCTCTGGGAGTGCTTTGGGGTAGCTGATGAAAACATGCAGTGCTGAGATCAGGAAAGCCAAGGCCAAGTTTCAGAATATAAAGGAATTTAAATGGTGTGAGGGTCACCTAGATCTGAGTACGTAGCCACTCATGAGGATATTCAATTCTTTGAGGAGAAAGGTGATTTACTTTATACATCCAACTACCTTGGGCCAGAGACCTCATGCAAAAGGAAACAATCTCTGAGCAAAACTATTAAATCTGGATGAGAAAAGTTAACAAGTTTCAATGGCTAAAATAGGCAATTATAAAATGTTGGGCTTTATCACCGAGAACTTAGGTGAAAAATTGCTATCAGTAACCTTGGAGTCAGATGACTCTGAAATTATCTAGATGTGAGTTTTAAATGGTTTTTTAAATGGTTTCCAAGAGAAAGTCTAAAAATTTTTGGTAAATATCTAAGCTAAGTAGTGTTATTTGTTCCTTCCCACTTTGGTATCTTTGAATGTCTTATCCTTTGCCTTGAATATATTCTTTCATGGGGCTTAATTGTATTTTCATGGTGCTTCCTGCCACACCCTTAGCAAAATGTCAGTATATTTAAGAAAACCAGCCAAATGGTCGGGAAAACTTTCCTTTTTTCCCCTATTGTGTAGCTGACCAAAAGTCTTTTGGCAGCATTTTCCATCTTTTCCTGTCCTTGTGGATAAAGGAGGATGGTAGAGCCATTTTCTCCAGCTGGTGGAGAAAATACAAATTAAATATTTTGACTTTTTCATGCATTTAGAATTAAAATGACCACAATTTTTTACTATGAAGGAATGCTTCCAGCACACTAATTGATACAGTTTGGTAGGGCTTACCTGTGTGGGAATATTATGCTTGGTGATACCGATGAAGACTCTTCATTAATGGGATTGGTTTTCCCCATTTTTCGTCTCAGTGGTCAACATATATGGAGATCCCCAAACCTGTAAATAATTATGCTGTCATTAATTGACTCATTATGGAATCACCTATAAGTTAAAGCAAAGGAAAATTTAGAAAATAAGGCTGGATAACCTCATCAAGAACTACATGTACTAATTATGAATATTGTTTTATATATTCCATCAAGAATCTTTAAAACAATTTGGAAAGATAAGAAAGTTATAAAATTATAGCAATTTTCAAAGATGAATAGTTATAGAAAGACAGAAAGACACTTGTTTCTGTTGAGAGAGAACTTACTCCAAGATAAATCTTATGCATTTTGACAGTTACTTTCAAATTTTTAATGAGAGGTTGAGTATGTTAATAAGATCTGATAACCTTATTTCGGATCTTTAAATAATATAATGTGCTTGTCTTAATTCATGCAATTCCTTGTAAAAAGTATCAATATTCACCTATGTTCAATTAAACATAGGATAAAAGTTGCCATCTTCAAAACATTCTCAGCAATGACAACCTGAATAACTCCTTGGCTATCCTACCTGCTCTACTCCTCATGTTGAGTTTAGAGAGAGAATTTCAGATATATGTGGCAAGGCTTACCAGTACAAGTAATAGCTGATTAGGATAGCACTAAATCTTTGTGGAAATCAAGTATAACTAATTTGCTGTAGTCAGGAGGGAAAAAAAAAGATACAAGAAGGTTTCACTTTACACAATATCTGCAGCTAGGTTGAGAAGTACAGGTTTTCAAATGTAAAAAAATATCAGCACGAATAAGAAGCTATGGAATTCATAAAGGATTATTTGTTGGTTTCCCCCACCCTCTGATATTCTTTCCACTTTTTTTTTTCCTGCCATCTACCTTATGCTCAAATCAATGCCATCTGGTCGTTAGAAACACAGGTTTGTGAAATCCTGACTAATTTTCCTTCACAAGTGGGTGAAACTCAAAATAAAACTGTCTTCCAATCCCCAAAAGAAAGACAAACCACATTAAGTTTAAAAAAGAAGAGAAAAATCATTTTGTGTCTGTTTAAAGGATTCTTTATCCTGCCAGACCCTGCTCAGAAGTAGCTATGGGGGTTCCTTCTCACATAACTTTCTCCACCACAGGATAACCAGTTGACTGTGTACCTGTGACTTCCTTTGTTTTAAAACTGCAAGTGTGGTACTTCATCATCACCATTTGCAAGGGTTTACAAAAAGGCATATTTTTGGAACAATTATCTTCCTGTGATGTAATGAGCATTAGAGTAGTCATGTTTTGGCTATTACTCTAACTTAAAAACAAAACATTCGGTAGATGATTGATGGCTGTAGGATTTCCTTTGCCCTCCAAAACAAGATAGTCTCCCCAGTTGTTCACTGGAGATTGGAATTTGTGATTTATATTTATTTATAGTTTTATGATTTCATTTTTAATTTTTGTCTCAAAAATGAGAATTGCCAAGAGGGACACTGTTTCTTCCCCAGTTCTGTCAGTGAAAGAGCACTGGCATTATTCTGGCATGATGCAGTCACTCAAGAAATGTGTAGCACATTCTCATTAATTAATTCCCCCATATCCCTAATAATGGCCTAACAAATTTCACCTCTTCTTTAATGGTAAAGTACGTATCTGTCATACCTGGAAACACTGCTCATTGGAAATATCCATAATATTGATTCTCTTTGATCGAACCAAGAGCACACACTTTCTTTAAAAATTAAACAAAAAAAAAAAAAAAACCAGAAAGGGCTGCAATGTCAACATCTCAGTGTTCCTTGTGCACATTCCTCCATTGTTCTGATTTTGTGCCCTTTATAATTACATCAAGTTGTTTAGAATAAAGTGATCGAGCGTTGTGGGTACTATTTTTTTGGGTTTTGGGTTTTTTTTAATTTGGGTTCTGGGATTTCTTTGTTGTTTTGCTTTTTTGTTTGTTTTATTTTGGTTCTTTTTTGTTTGGGTTTTTTTGTTTTGGTTTTTTTGTGATATTTGGGTTGGTAGCTTTGGGGAAATTTTTTGCGGGGGGGGGGGGGGGGCGTTTTCTAGTATTGTAAGTAAATCAGTGTATTTTCCCTTAGTTTTGTTTGGGTTTGTACAATGAATTTGCACACCATGTACGGCAACACACTTCTGGTTCTGGCTGCAAGTTTGTGCCTGTAATTTATGAAATATCAAACAGTAATTGGCAAGAGCCTGTAAATGTTTCTTTTCCATGCTATTTCATGTGGACCTGCCAGAGCACAAGGCTGGTGCCTCAGGTACCATCTTAGCCATTAAGTTCAGTCCCTTGCAGGCACAGACCTGTAAACAGAGGATCCACAGAAACCTGGGGTGTGCTGTCACACACCTGTAGTCATAAACTATAAAACTAAAACCCATAACAAATTTAAGACTGTAAAAAAGGCTTCTGAATCCAAACCTGGCAATTATATCAATTGAACCTGAACAGAAGTGATAAATTTTGGTCTTAGCAAGAACCCATCACACATTATCTCCTCTCATAGCTGATCTCAAAAGCATCAGAAGGAACAAATTCATCCATCATGATTTTCTCCCTGGGCATGCGTCTAAAGTATAAAGGTTTTCACAGCACCATGGAAAGCCAACAGAAACACCAAAATTTTGTAAATATTTCAAATAATTTCAATGTAGCAACATAACAGAGAGCAAGTCCCTTCTCCAACAGATTCCAATACATCACAGGCATTAGAATTCACATTGCAATGTTCCATTTTCAGGAATTTTCTTCTATCATGCAATCCTTCCTGTAAACTTGACTATCCCTTTGTTTGTAACAGACAATACATAATTTAACCGGTTTTTTTTTCCATTATATATTCTCCTACATTTTCTTGCTGTTTTGGAAAACAGAATTTGAATTGAGATGAAGTAAATTTTGTTTGAAAAATTATGAAATCCTTTTCTTACATGTTGGTCCTTTTACTATCTCTTTCATATTGTTATTGCATTTTTAACGTTAATATTCTATTAGTAGAACTTTTTTTTCTTTTTTTTTTTTTAATTATTGGTCTCATATAGTTTAAGAATTGAAAGGTTGTATCAAACTGGAAATGTTTTGAGATTTTTTTTCCAGAGGAAAACTTTTGGAATGTGTGGTAGTTTTCAAGATGACCTGGAAAGACATCTAAAGCATTAAAATAGAACTTACCTGCTTAAGTGGTTACAGAGCTCCTTCTGATATATGATGTCTGTAATGATACCATCGCATTCCAGAGGTTGAGGAACAGTTGGTGGCTTGAAGTGTCCAGGAGTAGATAGGATTAGCAACGTTTGATTTTGAGATGCTTAGTAAAATTGATATTTTTATATCTTATGCATCATATATTCATTTTTTCAAGACAATAAACTCTATAGATAGGCAGAGTGTTCATGATCTATAATCATAGAACACACTTATACTGGTTATGTACTTAAAATAGAGGAAAATTGCAATTATTACAAGTATTATTTCTAGTATACTGAGCTGTGTAAAAACTTCTGTGTGGAGGTGATCAGCAATAATCCTGGAGAACTAAGATGTTTTTGTGGTATAGTCCTATGCATAGGCACCCACTTTAAGTCAAACATGTTTTGTAATTATAATGCAATTGCAAACACAGTTTTGCTGTGATTTCCTTTAACTCTAACATCTGTTTTGTTGACTTAAATCATACTCATGTTACTCAAGTGAAACCACTAGCTAACCAAAGCCAGTTTATTAAAATGTGTGTGTTGTTCTGTAAATTTCTAAGCAACTTACAGAATATAAATTTAAAATAGGAGGGGTTTCAAGACCCCTGGTTACTGCAGGGAGCAAGATAGGTTCTTGTGTGGTTGTAAATGTTCATAAAAATTCCCTCAGAAAATGTTAGAAAATTCTGGAAAGTCTTGCATCTTCTCATGTCAGTGTTAGAGAATGTGCTGCACCTTGCTGAAACTCTTTTTAAAACTGCCTTTTGGTTCTTAGGCTGCAACAAAACCTACAAAATTTTATTGAAAGATTAATGGAAGAACAGCGTCTTACAACATGCTGAAAAAATTATTAGAGATCGTGATGTTCTCTTTGAAAATCTTCGTTCTGAGTTCAAAAATGTAGTAGAGTTTGCAGAAATTATTTGGGGAACATTTGCACTGATTTTGGTATTTGTTTTTAGAGGGTTTGGGGTTTTTAATGCATTTCTTAAATTGTATAGTTTGTGTTTCTGGCTACACAAATATGTAATGTGCTTCCTAGGCAAAGAATCACAGCATGAGCAAAGGTATGAGAAGCAGGAGAAAGAGTTAATTCTTAAGATTTTGCTGTCAAGACATGGTTTTGTAAACTGTCTATTGCTCCTGTACACCTTTTCTATTCTCAGGTATAGCCACTGATACTTTGGAATTTAAAAGCCTCCAAGGGACCACTATAATTTTCTTCTATCTGATCTTGGTTTCAAGATTTTGCACAGCAGCAGACCAGAATTTTTCTGATTGTTGTTCTGTTTAATACAAGCTGTTGCTACTATACCCCTTCCAACCTAGAATTTGACTAGCACATAATCTTCCAGCCATTGTAAGCCTTCTTATGCCTATCAAGCCATTTATGATCAGATATCACTTTTCTTTTTCAAGACCTTGTCACAAGCAAAACAGAATTGGATTTTGCTCTGCCTCCTTATTCTGTAGAGCCACTTTGAATCAGCTATGGCTTTTTGTTATGTTGTCACAAGCTAGACAGCCTTCAGTTGGAGAAACATATTTGAGTCTTCCTCAGTAAACATGAAGTTCTGACCATTGATTTGAATGTTGGAAGTGGGGAAAAAACCTCCAAAAACATTTATGCAAGTACACTTAGAAAAACATTTATTGTTCCCTTTCCTCAGCCTAAAGCTTTTATAAGTTTTCTGCAAATTGTGCTCAGGCAGAGATTGTACAGCAAGCTGAAATGCTTTGTCCAGTGGCTTTCCCATGTTCTGTGCCCCACGGTTTCTTTCTGCTGGCTGATACTTCACAGATTTCTGACACTCCATGTGCAACTGTGTCTTTGACTTGTTTGTGCTCCTGTGCACCTCATCCATGGGCTGCAGGTCCTTCAGGGATGTGCCTGCTCCCTTTTGGGACAAAAACCATTCTAAGAGTGCATAATCCAGTGTTTCCCCATATTGTATGAGTGGGACACCACTTGCTGCTCTGATCAGACATACTTTAGTATGCTGTTCTAAAGTTTTTGGTTTTTTCCACTGGTGCTTAGACAGATTTCATATTAACTGCAAGAGCTTCCATCTGTCCTTCCGATCAGGTCACCACTGTAACCCCCTGCTCCTTAAACATTTAAATTCTTTTATACAATATATACAATAATACATCATAATAACAACCCTACTAGTGCTGCTTTTTCTGGATAAACAAATAGACTAAGCTAGTTAAGTGTCCCAAGATAAGGCCTGTCTTACAGGCAACAGACTTTAATTGTACTTACTCTCACAGAATGATAGAATAGTTTGAATTGGAAGGGACCCAGATGGATCATCAAGTCCAACCCCTCAGTGAATGGCCCATATGGATTTCGCACCCAAAATGTTGTTGTTGTTAGCACCATGCATTTTCAAGCCCTTTCTACATTTTAAATATCATTTTTAGAGAATTGAATTTGACATGCTGGTATACTTCTATTTACCATGTGTACAAATGCCAGTCTCAGTATTCAGATTAAACATTTTCCCTACTGGAATATCTACCATTATTTTGCTTGCTGCTTTTCTGAGCATTTTAAACTGAGGTTAATGTCCTGTCATTTACCTACATTTAGCACATTTTTCCCTTTCTGAAAGAAAACAATACAGCACTCTTGGGACAATTGCGGTATTCTGTAGAAGTTCTTTTTTCCTGCTGTTTTATGTTTTGTCCCGCTTGATTTAGAAGCTGTGCTTAGTAAGACTGATAATCCATTGCTGGAGGTCTTGCAGCCAGGGTAAAAGCTGTCTTACCCTGTAAATTCATTTGTGCAAATGAGTTGCAAGTGGTGTCACTTTTATTTCATTTTTTGAAAAACCAGGGATATCAAGAGTGTTTTGTATCAGTGTTATGGATTCAAAACAGAGCAGTTTTGCATAATATGATGGTAATAGTCCTCTCAATGACCACAGGAAATGTTTTCTGGCCTTGAACTTCATTAGACATCTTGTAGTGAACTCAGTTAGCATCAAGCACCAATTATAGATAATTATATTTCAGATATTTAGGAAGAAAAATTATCCAAATTGTGCTTTGGCTTGGCTTTGTAGAACCTCTTGTAAGTTCAATGCCTCCAGTTATACATAGCAATATAACTGCTATCTTATGGCTTTCATGAGCTGTAGCTTGCTGGAGGCTGGTGGAGCTTTTCTGTCACTGTAGACTTGCCTCCTGCTGCTGCATTTCCCAGGCACAAACTTCAGGGGACAGGCCCCTGGGATGGCAGGATCATTCCTACACCCTTCATTCTTGCTCACAGAGCAGAGGTGTTGGGAGGGCTAGCACTGCTATTCAGGTATCTAGGTTGCAAGGAAAACAATTAAAATGTAGGATATCTGTGAGCATTTTTTTATTCTCCTTATGACCTGATTTTTCCACTTTCAGTCAACTTATTACTCTCAGGGTAGGAGAAACTTGTTTGCTATTGCTGTTCTAGTTAAAACAAAAGAAATTAAATACTTTCTTCCAGTGGCATGTTGCACAGCCTCCTATAACTGCCTAATTTGCCCTCTATAATTATTGCCCTAGTTGAAACACATTTACTATTAGATGGGAAGTTTATGTAGGTCATCTAGTTTTCTGGAAAAGTTAGATTGTACTCAGGCATGAAACCAATCTTCCTTATCACTGACCTTTCTGATTTGCTAACGTTTTATCTCTGTCACAACAAATTGGGTTTTAAAGAAAAATGTACCTTTTGAACACAGATATCAATAAAGCAGAACTAATTTTAACATATTCAGAGCTTTAATAGACAATGTTGTATGAAATAACCATCTTCCTCTGCTTGTTCATCCCAGGCAGCTGTTGATGTATTTATGGTCATGCATGGGCCTATGAAAATTTGACACCCTCTGGGAAGGCACACCCTCAAGTTGCAAGTCAAAACCACATGTAACAGCTCAAGTGGGCATACACTTGCATTAGATGCACATAAATGTGCAAAACAGAATTTGTCTTGCTTCTAGACTTCTTCTTTAAGTGTTTTCGTTTATAGTTTAAGATCATCTCTCATATTGCTTTCCTGTTTCCTCTCTGCATAGAGATATACATCTCAGATTTTAATCATGTCATAGTTTAATTGTTTTAGAAATAAAATTATGTTTATCATTAACTTGTTTTGAAATTAACTGGATGTGTAAGAAGCTTCAAGTTCTTCTGGTTGTTAAGCATTTTATTAACAAGATTTCTTTGAAATACAAGGACCAGTTCTTCCATTGTCTCCTAAAACCATTAATGCCTAATTTTTTAGATTAAAACTAAGATTATCTAATCTTAGTTTGCTTTTGTTTGGGGAGAAAAATAAATGTCCTTACCAATATGAAAAACTGATTTTCCATTTTTATTTTCTCCAGTTAACTTTGGCTTTAAATTCAATTCAAGCTTTTTATCTGATTTTTATCTGTGTCTGTAGCAACATTTCACTGGGGTGGAACTGTAATAGAATCACAGAACATGCTGAGTTGGAAGGAACCTGTCAGGATAATGGTGTCCAACTCCCGGCCCTGTATGGCACCATCCCCAAGAATCACACCATGTGCCCAAGAGCATTGTCTAAATGGCTCTTGAACTCTGTCAGGCTGGTGCTCTGACCACTTTTCTGGGGAACCTGTTCCAGTGCCCAGTCACCCTCTGGGTGATGAATCTTTTTCCTGATATCCAACCTAAACCTCCCTAAAACAACTTCAGGCCATTCCCTTGTGTCCTGTCACTGTCACCACAGGGAACAGATCAGTGCCTGCCCCTTCTCTTCCCCTCACAGGGAAGTTGTAACTGCAGTGAAGTCTCCCCTCAGTCTCCTCCAGGCTGAACAGACCAAGTGACCTCAGCTGCTCTGCAAGCTGCATGAGGCTTCCTCTTCAGATGTTCCACCATCCTCGTGTTCCACCTTTGGATGCCCTCTAATAGCTGTTAGGCTTGCCTGGAAATGGACTCCATTGGTTTTTATTATGTGCCAGAGGAGCACTAGAAGTCCCTTTCCTTCACTGGCAGTTTGAGAGTTAAAGGGCCGAGAATTTTGCACAATTATGGGAGCAAAATTAATGCATCAGAGCAGCGCTCATTAGAAACCTATGTGTATGGCTAGTTGGGCTACACAGATTAACAGATTTCCTTCTGTGCCAAGATACCAGCCAGAAGCCTTGTATGCACACATCAGGATCCCAGTAAATTACACTGAGAGCAATCAGATAATGTTGTTAATATGACTCACTTCAGTGCAATTTCTTTGCTCCTCCCTGTATGATTAATTACAACCAAATTGATGTTGCCAGCAATGATTAATTTACAAGTTGAGATGCAGAGTAAATGAGCTAAGCAAAGCCGAGTTGGCATTGCCCCTCATTTAAGAAACTGTACAAGGGATCACAATTCACAGCCAACCTTGTGACCCATTACTATATTTGCATAAGAATTGGCTGGGTTGAATAGCTGCAAACATACAGCTTATTATTTGATGATAGCTGTTTAGAAAAAAATTAGTTCAGCTAAATCAGAAAACAAAGAACATCAATCAGACTTCTACTGAGAATTTTCTGTCTAATTCAAATTCGTGATCTGATAATATGAAAATACCAAGCCTCTGATAGCGAACTGAAGATGAGGAGCATATTATTGAGGTAAACCCTGAATTTCTCTGGGGGAAAAAAAGTCCATAAAAAACCACTGAATGAATAAATATATTACATTTAATAACTACTTTTCCTTTAGTGACAATAAATCTATCCTTTAGGAATTACAATTACTTTCCATGTAGCATGTAAGTCAGAATTATTCTCTGTATTGAGATGAGTGCTAGAGACTGTCTAGGGTGACTTTATGATGCCTGTATCCCCGACTGTCTGTTCTGTTTGTGCTGGATAATGAGTTCTACACCTTTAGGACTGGTTTCAACAGCCAAGGGGAGAAGTGCAGTTTGTTTTCAGAAGCTGCACTCACTCCTCCAAGTTCCTTCTCACAGAATTCCCTGTGTTGTCTGCAGCACTGACAGCAGGAGAGAGCTCTCCTTTTCTTTTAGTTAGGTTTTTTTTAGCTGGCTGAGGCAGAGAAGCTCCCCAGACTGTGGCTCTTCCTTTTATTGGAACTGATGGGCCCTGCTGGACTGAAAGCCCAGAGGAGCCCTGGGAGCTCACACCTGTGTCCCACTGGGACCTGGGATGGCATTTTCCAGCGTCAGAGGGACTGAGGAGAGACTGAGGGAGCTGAGCTACATCCCACAACAAGGACTTTCTGAATCTGCCATCGCTTCAGAATGATGAGAAGTTCCATTGTTTAATATTATTCATTTTTCCATGTTTGTGAATACTTTGCTCATTAAATAAACAGGTTATTTTCTACTTTTCTGCAAGGAAATCTTTTCCTGAACCAGCTGGGGGAGGGGCCACTTGAATTGGCTTTCTAGAGGGACCCCTTTAGAAGTTGCCTCCAAGTTTGCTCTTAAACATGACAGAGACTTACATTACTGTGTATCACCAAGTATTTGAGCATCTACCACATATAATTAATAGTAGTAGATTTGGGGACCTTGCAGAGACTCTTACTCTACAAAAATCAAATATTTAAAAATCAATTTCCTTGGGGTGTGTACATTGTACATTATGTAGAGGTGAATTTCAAAATTTAGTCTTTCTCATGAAGAATTTTCATCTGATGGCAAGTATTTCTGACGAATGAGAGGAGTGACCAGTAGCCTACTTTAAGCTCTTTTTCCACTACTTTAACTTTTTTTTTTAAGAGAGATGTTGATTGAAAAATTAAGTACACTTGTACCCATAGCTATTTGCAGATGCATAGCAGGGGTGCTTTTGAGGGTTTGAAATCAAGTGTTGAAGAGAGGTAAGATCTGGAGTAAGAACTTCTGTTCAGTATGTACTTTTCAGAGAGAAATTTTTTCATTCCACCTGGCACAAATTAACTCAAAGGAAAACTCACTTCTGATTATGAAGGCCTCACTGGAGGCAGTGCCACTAATCAGTTCCCTTGCAAGTTCTATCCTTGAAGCTTCTCTTTCAGTACCTGCCATGCTGCCTGACAGGTATTTTCTAAGTCACTATTGATGCTTCTGAGTGTTCTGTGGCAGTCTCAAGGCAAAGGGAGCAATGCTAGGCTGAGGACCAGCAGGATGGATTAAAGATTCAAGGGAATAGTTAAAAAGAAAAATAGCAAAAAGCTTTGGAAACACCTAAGACAACATCCACATGTTCTAGGCAACTCTTGATTCTCTCACACTCCATTTTTGTCACTGTTTGCCCAGAAAAACAGTCTTTGGACCAAGAACTGCTGTGTCTCATGAGAAATTCCTAACCCTTATTCTGAGCAACTGGTGTCTCCCTGGCCCAGTGCACACACCCTTTCTTACCCAAAGAGGAACAGCTCCATAGCAGGCAACATAAAGAGATGCTCTTAAAAAGACAGCTATTAATTAGTGCTAGTCAGACAATGGATCTGGCCTTGTATGCTTTATACCTCACTAAGTATATAAACCCAATCTGTTTGCTCTTTGGATTGCACATACAGGCTACCTCTCTCCCTCTCTCTGACACAGCCAAATGCATACTGTTTTGAAATGTCTAGGATATATCCTGTCACAGAAAGGAAAAACTAAAATTTCAACCATTGTGTGGAAGGGAAAGGCCGCATCCCATCTGTCTCTAAATCTAATGCCAAAAAGGATACAAATATCATCAACAACCAAATCAACCGGTAATCCACCTTCTGCATCTAGTGATCAGAAAGCAGGCCTCCATAATTGTAGATGTGTTTTAAAAATAGCTTACACTGTTGAATACAGAGGGACATCATACAGAGGAATACCTAGAATAGACTTTTGAGTGTCTTGGAATAACCTAGTCTGTATGGAGATCATGTAAATTCGAGTAGCAAGGTGCTAGAAAACTATTTAAACTGAAAATGTTCGGCTATTGTTAATGATATATGGGACCTTCAATAACGACACCTTAGTGGCTCCCTCCATATAATTTTTGGGTGCTGAGGAATGCTTTTTAGTTTCTGTACATCCAGCATCCTAAAATTTGTAGCCCATGGCAGATATAATGCATCAATTCTTGCCTTGAGAAACTGCTCTGAAGCAATCAGCTATACAGAACACAAACTCTTATTGAAGATTATTTGGATGTTGACAGCACACCTAGCCTACATTAAGTTTTCAACTTCTTACTGGTAGTGTTTGGAAAAAACTAGCTTATTGTTCCTTTTGTCCTTTTTTTTCCATAAAGCAGAGAATCCAAGCTGTGTTACATATTGTAACAACAGCATAGGTCAGCTCATTGAAATGAAAAAAGCATATTCTCAGACAACACACCACACACTGTAGAAACCAGAGATATATGCTGGCAATACATGACTCTGGTAGACCCTTCATTCTAGTGTGTGTTTCGGGGATAAAGAACTGCTGAACGAACCCCTATCTACTAATGTTGGTTTCTGGATCTTTGGAGTTAGGCATAATGTCATTAAAAATAGACAGGCTTTTGTGCTATATCAGATTAAATTACTGGTACTTCCTAGCAGAGTGATGGACTAGAGAAAAACAGCTGAGTTCAGAAACTTCTGGATGATTTTAATAACAGATTTCAAGAAAATAAACATATCATGTATTTTCACCTGCATGCAGGAGAGAAATTTATTAATTTATGCCTATCTTTACATTCCTCCAGGTCAAATAAAACCATGAACAGCTGAATTGAGATTACTGAAATTCAAGTCCTTGTTCAAAGCCTAGATGTGTTTTCTGTGTCATTTTATGATATCCATGTAGCAGCTTGGACCTTGCTGATCTCCTAATTCTGTTGCAGAGGCCATCTGAACAGGTTCCCTGAGGGACAGGCTGTGCTGCAAACAGTTTGTTACCATAGAGCTCCCAAAACTCAAACCCTACTGCCCTTTTTTAAGAGGATAAAAGTTAAACATTTTCCTATCAAATATACACTATTTTACTGTTTGCCAACACAAGCTATTTACCACTTTCAGATTAGGTTTATTTTTTATATCCCAAGTCTGAATCTGAATCTGAATCTGAAGTGGGTGAATATAAAGTGGTCTCTGCACACACCATGTAGTGTCAGTAGGAATGCAATAACAGGGAAAGAAAAATTGGATCTGTACTAGCATCAGATTAACGTTTCTTCTGAAATAATCTTGTATTAATAATTTACCTGCTTCACTATAATAATGTCCACCTCTCACAAAAGAAACACAACCACAAATGGCTTATAGTTCCTAATTCTTGGGTGCACCTTGCAAAAAGCCAAAAGATTAAGTTCATAATAAATATACATTCTCATACAAGCAGTCAAGATTGAGATAAGTAACTTTCATTTCCTTATCACTTCTGCCAGAATCACAGCTCTGGAAGTCAAGTGAAAGGCTCCTCCAGGGTTTGCCATCTATGCTGAGATTACTGTAACCTGTTCTGCATGGACATGGAGTTCCATTCCAAAGTGTTATCAATTTGGACCTATTCAAAGCCTTTAAATCCTACTTTAATTAATACAGATTAATAATATTTGTCCTGAAGTTCATGTAAGATGCAGACAGAAAAGAACAAACACCCCTTTTAAAACATCCCTTTTAAAATCCAGCACACACCAGTGTCCTCTTCTTGGCAGCTCAAGAAATTTTGACACCATGTTGGAGTTATTTCAATGATCATTTTTTTTCTCTCTTCTTGTTTAGAATGCAAAAAACATAAACACTTTTTAGTAATCACAGGAATAGAGAAACAAATTCATAGAATAATTGTGTAAGTAAGTTGCTGAGTTTGTAGAGGTGGACATTCTTAACCTCCGTGTATGGATGGCCCATGTTTCTTCTATGCAAGTTTTCTAAGAAAGCAGGTTTTCTTCTAGAGAAAGAAGGCTTCCCAGCTGGAATATTAATTCCTGAGAGAAAGTGCAAGGTATTTCTTTTTGTCCTGTCTCTCAGAGGAAAGGTTTATGTGTTTACAACACCTGCAGCTATAGGAAAGTTGTCTTTTGTTCTTTTCTAATCGTAATTCAATTATATGGCTGTTTTAAAGAGCACAAAAATACAAATGTAAAGCAAGGGCTACTTGGAACACTCCTTTTGAAGAACAATGTTTCTGTAATTTTATAATTATTGATTGAAAAATTATTTTTTATATTTTATACCAAACTACTCAGACTGAAGCAGATCTGAAATAACATTTTGTTTCAACTTCTGTATTCAATAAGCAATAGTACCATGATGTAATACCACAGGTGGTATTACAGTAGTCTTTCCATTCCTTGTGCAGCACTTCAACATTGTACATCTCCAGCAACTCATATGGGAATAAGATATGAACATCTGAGGACCTTCTACACTAATGTTGATAAAGATTGTAGTTTCTTCCAGAGAAAGAATTTATACTCTTAAAATAATATGAATATTACTATTCTTACCAGAAACTGACTCAAAAAGTAGGGTAACTACATATACAGCAAATTCTACTTTGCTTTTGTTCCGATTTATCACCAAAATCAAGTGACATATCGATCTCATTGGGTTATTGTAATCTGGATTTAACAGGGAAATTTTTATGTGAAAAATTCAATATTATCAGACTAAATTTAAAATAGGGTCTACATTAAATTAATAGTAGATTTAAAGCGCACAGTTGAACATTATGCAACTTCGAACTTTTCCTTTAAAACATGTACTATTAGTCCACTTCTCTCACTGAGAGTATATATTTTTTGCCTCCTATTGCAAGTACTGTTAACTTGCAATCAAGTAGCCATTTTGATTCTTTGTAAAACTCTGGTGTTCAGTAGGAAAGTCAATTTTTTCATTTATTTCTAAATTCAGGTAGAGATTTTAACATGGAGACTGAAGTAACCATGTTTTTCTGTTACCTTTTGTGACAAAGCCTTTCCTTTCAGGTTCAGTGCTAGTTCAAGTGAAGTTTCAGGTTATATTCTTGCAGTGCTATACTTTTTTCCCCTTGGTTCAACCCCAAACAAAAATGTGCTCACACAGCTCTAACTATGAGATTGTGTAAACACAGAAAACATAACAGTAAACATGGGGGTATTGAGAAATGTAACAAGATACATGGTATGGTGATCTGTGAAGCAATACAACCCTTGAGGCCTGGAAAAACTCAAGATTTGCCGGACTTCCATTGAGAATCTTTCAAGATCTCTCTATAGTAGACCATTTAAATCTCAGCTATAGTAGGCTAATTAATACAATATACAAATGTGTGGCTTTTTTCTATTCTCTTGGCTGACATAAATATTAATTTTAAATAAGGACTTATGGTCATAACCCTTGGGTCCCAAGACAGATTCTGTCTTTTCTGAGAAACGATGAAGATGTAGTTTTGAAATTAACTTGCATCAAACTAACTGGGGTTTTAAAAGCCTTGTTTTTAATTGTATCCTCTGCCAATAGTCTTGATTGTGTATGCAAAATACTAATATTTAAAACACAGAGAAGTTTTTCTAGATTATTAATGCAAAATATTTTCTTCTCATAAGAAATTTCATTGCCCCTCCTGTGCTTGCTATATCTGACATTCAAGTACTTACTGAAGCAAATGAACACTATATTTTATTGATTAGTTACCTATCTGCCTTAGAAATTTTTAGAGATATAACTTCTACTCAGTCAAATTGTGTATTTCTCTGATAAATGGGTGTAAACTGTGTTAAGGCATTGGTTGACATTGAATCACATATCCATCAACCGGTGTATTGCTCAACTAACTTTTCCAACAAGCTTGGAAAGTATTCATTCCCTTATCGCATAAGTAAAACTGAAAGAGGATGGACTGAAAGATTCCCATTTTAAATTAAAAAAATTGAAAGGGGTTTTTTAATAGAAGTTCCTTAAATCTCTGCCTGCAGGAATAAAAAGAAGCGTTTCAAGTAATCTATTTTTTATACATGCTGTTTTATTGAGGTTATAACTTACCATCTTAAGGTATGCCTTTTTCTACCACCCTCAGCAGCTGATTGAGAATTCTCCTTTTTTAGAAAGTTATTCTTTATTGCAGCCTGTTTCTACTCAGGCTTTATTTATTTCTCTAAGGCCTGACTTCACTGTTTGTAAAACTACCCTCTTCCCACCTCTTAAATGGCTTCAAAAAGGATAGTTGAATCACAAAAGAAAAGTCTTCCTAAGGCCAGTAAATACTAGTCTGCACAAACCAACTCCAAAGTCCATGAGCCCTCAGCTGCTGGTAATGGGTGAAAAATGCCACAGGAAGAATGTCTGTCCCCCTTGTTTTTCCAGTCTCACCAGTTTTAGAGTCTGTCGAGACAGAGAGCAGCGGACTCTCTGAGAGTCCAGACTTAGAATACTGCATCTTCTTTTATGCTGTTAAACATTTCTTTACCTACTTTCTTTGTTAAATGCTCTTTCTTTCAGTTTCAGAGCTCCTGTGTTTGGTACGGAATCTCTTTACCTCCCAGAAAGGGACAACCTAGCACTTGATAGCTGAGGCATAAATATTCCCTCAGTATAGATGTCCACCTTAAGAAGCCCAGTAGAGATGCAGTAAGCTGAAGGCTCTCTTGTGCATATGAGAGGATTTTGCTGCACTTGTGTTTCTGCAGGATGTGCAAAAGATTTGAAATCAAGTGAAGCCACCCATACTTTGGTTAGAAACCAAAGTGGGTATCATCACTGTCTTCTTTGGCAGCAGAACAAGGACAGCATGAATAACATGTACTTCTAATACTCTCAAGGTGCCTAATTAGTCATTAGCCCTGCATGTCTATAGCACTGGGAAAATTCTTCAGTGGTGGAGAATAAGTGTGCTTCAAATTAGGGTGTACGGTTTTGTGCTTCTTTGTGTTTCTTCTTCCTCCTTCCACTCTTTCTCTGTAGAAAACAAACAAACAAACAAACAAACAAACAAACAAACAAAACTGGCCAAAGGGCAAATATCACATTTTGAAGGTCTTTCTAAATGCTGCTACCAAGACAGTCTAGGGGAAAGAATGAAAAACACGTGCTTAAGCTTCTCCATTTCTTGTGAAAGTAGCAAAAAAGTAAAATTATATGGTTTTTAGTGTTTGGTTCAGTCTTGTGAATTTTGAACATAGCTATGATAGTCTTGATTTAATTCACTTTAAGTATTTAGCATTTTATTTTATATGCTTAGACCAAAGGCATGCTTCCCATGATTAAACAAAATACAATCATCCTTCCAATCAAGCCATTCTATGATTCTGTGCATTTCTCATAGGGCAACACTGTGGCACCAGTACATGTAGCAATTTAATGAAACTCTTCCTCATGTGTGAAAAGCTTGGGGTTTAGGGTATGAAGCGTAGTTTACCTTTAGACAAAGGAGGGAATAAAGGAAATTAGACCTTTTTTCTCATTGTTTTTATCACCTCAACTGAGAGCATTTAAAGAACCAGTAACCCTTGATGAAGTCTGGCTTCTACACTTGGCCAGCATCCTATAAATGCCAGGAGATGGAGGTGTAAGAATGAGAATATAGTAAACAAGTAAAGCCAAAGTCATGAAAGAAACCAAGGCCTAAAAGTTAAGCAATTCACAAATTAGGTATCCTAATCTTTTGAATGCTTTCTTTGAGGGGAGAAAGAAATTATAAAATGACATTTTTAAACAAGGCCAGCAGAACTGTAGAGACAAAGAATAAAGGATTTTCCTCTTGGAGTTTCAGATCACTATCTCCACACTAACGTAATTTTAGCTGACCAAGCCATGGGCTGCTCCAAATCCAGTGATGTGGCATCTTGACAGCCCTTGACTCTGTCTAAGATCCTCCAGTGAATATGACCAGCTAAGCCTGGCAAACAGCAGTGAGTTTAACTTCACATGCCTTATATAGTCGAGGTTCTGTGAGTATTCTCTTTTCTTAGAAAATAATTTTATTATGTGACATCCTTTAGTATATATGATGAGCACAGGAACTCAACATTTATAAGCAGGCATCTGTCATCATCTAAAAATTGTTACTGCATCTTCTGCAGTACTCTTTTTTGTTTTCTTTAAGACAATATTTAAATCTCATGGTAGTAACTAATGGTTGTAAAAATATGAATGTAAGGATTTTTGCTAGGACTGTGGAGAAGCAAAAGGAATTAAAGAAAGACAGGCCATATGTGTAGTATATTTGTTGTTACAGCTTGCACTCATTAAAACCATGTTTGTCGTATTATACATCATTGTACTGTAGTTGTAGTAAATGTTCCTTGTAATGCACTTTCAAGTACAAAAATTGCCTCAGAAAAGAGCGTTTAGGAAACTAATTCTATTGAAACCAATGAAGTGTTGACACATTGCCTGATGTGGATTTGTTTAAGGAGGCATATTTTAGGTTATAAAAGTACAGTCCTTAAGGCAAAAATCAGTGACTGCTTGGTATAGTGACTGAGAGAACACTGCAACAGTATGTTCAGCAAGAAACCCCTCATTAATCCTTTCCTGTAATTCTACCCTATTCACCTTCCCCCTTGCCTGAGTCAATAGAATTTAAAACCTGCTGTCAGCACAGTAACTAACCCAGAACCCATTCATTACTCAGTTAAGGCATTTGAAATGTTTGCTGATTTGTCCATGAATGGGAACACAGTGTAAATCTGGACTGAGGAGAGGGGTTTTTTTCCCCTTGTCAGTTTAATTGCTCCGGTGTGATGTGTTCAAGTGTTAGGAATCATCAGGGGCTTTGACACCCTTGTCTGTTTGAACAGCCACTGTTCTGTCTGTTTCACTACATCCAGCCCCTGAGAAAATCCAAATGTTTGCAGCTGAGAGGAAATATGCATCATTTTCTAAAATCTGTTTATTTGTGTCAAACCAGACAACTATCACTCTCAGCAAACTTCTGGTGCCAGAAGCCTCTTTTAGACTTAAATGTAAAAAAACCAAGCATCATCCTGCATTCTAAAAAGTGGTCCAATGTGACAGAATTAAGCAGTGTAATGATTAGAGGAGTAGAGTTAATTCAGTGGCTCATTGCTGTTATAGGACTTGTGTTGAATGGACAAAAAAAGAAAACAGCAATTTGTGGAGTATTTGCATGGTCCCTAGTAATTCCTGTCTCAGTGAACGATCTCTCTAGACTCAACAGCCAGAAATACAGTTGCAAGTAAGACACTCAACTGGACTGCAAGAAAATGTATATGTCAGTCATTTGCTTGATGTACTAGCACCATTTGGTAATGACATATCAAAAAGGCTGCAGGGGACACTTGGACATCTGTGATGAAGCTTGGAGGGCTGCTCCTTTTGGCAACACCATGACAGCTTTTTGTATGTATCCTGCCTCACAAGTCAGTCTTTGTCATCTGGTGGAGTCTCTTGCTTTTTGTTACTTTGCCATCAGCAATACAGAGTGGAGAGGGCAAGTAAGTTACCATTTCTATTTTCAGTCAAATAATAAGCTCATTTGAGGGAACTTTCCCTTCTTTGGCCCCACGGTTTCTTTATTTTCCCTCACAAACATTTCTTTTTTTTTTTTTTTTAAGTACAGCTCTCACTCTGAAAGCCTGTCTTTACACTCTGTATAACATTATCAGCTTTGCTCCTTGTGTTACAATGATGTTCACACACACATAGCCACACAGCCCCAGCCTGCAATGTCGACATTGTCAAGCATCAATTGCTCATACAAACCGTGCAGCACCAATGGATCACCGAGACAAGCCAACAAATGCAGCGCTGCCAATAGACCAAATATATCATGGGGGTAATTTCTTGCATCTCAGGGGAACTTCTCCCAGGCTGAATGTGACACAAAATCTAAAAGTCCTCTCCATGTGAGGCTTTAAGATTGGTAGTGCTGCATTACCTTTCACCTCACCTGCCCTAAAGAAAGTGTTTTGGACTGCAGAGGCTCTTGTCCCTGCTGGGCCTGGGGTTCCAATGCTGCTTGCATAACTTATTCCTCGCAGGTAACTGCAAAAAGAAATTTCTGATGAGTCTGTTCAGCAAATGCCTTTCTAACTTCCAGTGTAAAAGAGTCAGTACTTGCATTAATTATTGTCTAGGCCCATGTTAAGGAGTTTTTGCACTGCAGTTTGGGGTTTCATGCTGATCCAGTTGACATAGCTTGGATTAATTTGACCTGCTACTGCAGTTGTTCTCCTTTGATCCAGAGCGGTTTGTAATTTGACCCATTCAGATGACTTTCTTATAATAGCCCTAGCAAGACAAAACCAAATCAAGTCCATTTATCTTAATGGGCTTTTTTTCAGACATGAGGCCTTGCCGATCTTTTGTACAGAAGAAAAAGGAATCTGTGTATCTGATGGGCTTTGAAATGCCATCTGGTGTTTAATGTTATTGTGCTCTGTTCTCATAGTGCCTGTGCTGAATCATATCTTAAAAGTTCAACAAGCATTCACTCTCAGCCACCATTCAATACGACTGTGTCATTATCAAAGATTTGAATTTATCGAACGCAGCCTGCAAACAAAGCAGATTTTACAGACCCTTCTCCCTGAGGCTCCACTGACAGAAGTCTTCAAGTAAGAAAACCTGTGTGCCTTACATTTTTAGCTGCCATTCAGATGTACAACAATCCTCTTTAACTCCCAAAATTATTTTTTGAGACATAATCATAGATGTTAGAAGAAAAGGAAAGGGTTGTGTTAATCTCCTAGAGGCTGAGTTTTTCAGATACTACCTATTTAGATGTAACTAAACTAGATTTCCAAACACTCTGCCTTTGAAATGATGCTTCAGATGTTTTCAATACCTCTCTATTCATTCAGTATTTCAATGACATTAAAAAAAATACAAGCATGTTTCCTTTTCTTACTGAAAAAGCTTGTATTACACATAGAAAACAGAAAAACAGCTCTTCCTCTCCCAAACAGGAGTGTCCATCAACAGATAACCTGCATGTGATATACAGCTTAACAGCATAAGTGTCTTTAAATACTGTCCTCTGCTCCTGCCTCTTTATATATTATTGCTATTATTATTCTCTGAACAGAATCTTGGCATCCTTGAAACCAGCAGCACAATGCCCAGTGACTTCAATGGGGTCAGGATTTTACATTCTGTGGACTTAGTTTTCCACCCTGTTTACTCTGAATTCCATTTTGCATTGCTTTTATTTTTTGGGGGGTGGGGTTGTATCCATACCTTGTGTCTGCTTCTTTTGTTTTTTTCTTCCACTTTACCTATTTTTACTGAAGCACAAAGTGAACCAAAGGACATCTTGCATGAACTTGCAACCTGTCATTTCAAAGAAGCTAATTCACATGATAGAAACCTATATCTTAATCCCTATTTTTAACAAAAATATATATACTTATCATGTTTCTGTCTTTGTACACAAGGTCTCCCCCACACTCATATTTTTCCATGTAAATAGACATAGGGGCATATTACTCATTTTTTCTTTAAATTAGAATATAAGTTAATCAAGCATATAATTTTTTCACATTCAGTCAAATAGATAAACTTACAAATGTTAAAGCTCCTTATAGAAATAGTTGTCAATTTTTCCTTTAAAGGTACTTTAATTCCTGATCTTGTGCTTAAAGTTTTAGAAAAACAATGTAGTATTCTGTTTTTATTTAATAATGTTTGGAATGCTTTTGTATGAGACACAACTGCGGAGCATTTTTTGCATAATATTCATGAACTATTTCCCCTGAAATGCATTTTTGTTTTTATACCTCAGCGAACAGCTCTGTTTGAGTAAATGATCCATCCTTGACTCATTGTGCATACAGAGAGAAGATCTGCCTTTGATTGTTGTTTTAATAAACTGGAAGTCTGCCAATGTTCTCTGGTAAGAGGAAGAGAGCATTAATGATACCACTACGAAGCTCATCCCTGTCTGGTCTTGTACTAAATTTAACCCCCACTGATCCTTTTTTCATACTGAAATGGCTGTTCAGCCTAGTCAAAAAGCACAGAGCAATGACTGCTGTGATTTGAAAGCAAGAAACTTTTACAAGTTCCAAATGTAGTGCATTTTAAATTCTTCTTATAACACTTAGAGGACAGTGATTAATGAGTTTGTTATCTATCAAAACCCTTCAGTTTGTGTTATCTATCAAAATGCTTCCCTCTTGCTGCCTGGTGCCGGACAGGATTTATGGTAAAGAAAAACCTGCCATCCATCCATGGAATCTAAATTTATCAACTCCACACATTCATGCAAATATTGTTAAATGATAGATATGTAGCTATCTGGAGATTTAAAACAACAACAACACAAACAACAAATTAACCCAAACAGAAAGAAAAGAGAGAAATTTTGAACTGCCAAGACAGTGATCTTAAAAAATAAATTATTTCCTTCCAGCAGCCTGAGCAATATTGTTCTCTTCATGCCACCAATTTCCTATTAAAACTAAAATATGAAATTGTCAGTAATCTAGAGACTTTGTTAGCAATGCTGAGTAATATTTCTGATTGTTTTATTTTATTCTGTAGTTCTCTAGAAGTCATCTGCAATATATCTGATAAGGACCAAAGATTTTTATGCAGAGAACTCATAATTGCTTTGCTTTGTTCTCTAGCTCTTAAGCTTTCACAGAGAAAACGGCCTGCACCTTGCATAAAATACACTTCTCTCCATCTGTCAAGCAGGGAATTCTCTGTATGAAAGCAGCAAATACAGAAAGAGGAGAGGAACATATGGCCTGTCTTAGTCCTCCCACCCCCTCCCCCTGTTACCTTGTGATTGCTCTCTCTCATGCATTTACATTTTTAAATCAATTCGTATAACGGTTTAGCAACCATAGAACACTAGCCAAGGACTGCAGACATACCAGCTTCTGCTGTGTAGTATATATTGCTTCATGGTATTCGCCCAAAAGGATGGGACCTGCATTATGTCTCCCTACCTGGTAGGGAAACCATTGGGCTTAGTTCTTTTGTTTCACATTTAATTTGTGCCTTTGAGATTTTTGAGAGCATAAAACAGGCACAATAGGAGATTTTTTTTTTATCCCTTATTTTACATATTGTGGCCGTGACATTTCTGAGGTAAGAACATGTGTTTTTCACAAAAATGTGTTTGTTGCTTGCTATTGTATCTGTTCAGTTTCCCACTCATGTAAAAAGCTGGCTAGCATATCATGCTGTAAAGTCAGATGTACCAATGATCAGCAACAGTGACTCAGTAAATTTGTCATGTCCCCATTGCCATGCTGTACTCACATCATAGCCAAATTATCAACCAACACCCACAAAAATTTTGATTTTGAATAAATGGCTGGATTTTTTTCATTTTCTGCACTAAGCACGAACACAAGCAATGGCTGTCTTCAGAAGACAAAAATGTGATTCTTTTTTCCAGGATTATTGGATATAGTCAAATTCAGTGAAATTATGTCCTCTTGCCTAATCCCAAACACCCATTGGTATGCTGCAGATGATTTAGTGGTTTTTAAGGCCATTGTGAGTTCCATATTTGAGGTTCTACACAATTAAGGCTCAGAGTGACCACCCGAAATTTCATGTCTTTTATTTAAGATTTTTTTTTTTTTTTTTTTTTTTTTGTTAATCAGTAGAATTAAGCAATTATGTTGGTAAAATCTGCTCTCTTTCATGCAGTCCAGAAAGATTGTGGAGGGTAATTGGAAAAACTTTCAAACCCTAGGTGTGCCACCAAAGGGCAGAG
This sequence comes from Cettia cetti, assembly GCA_013401135.1. Classification (NCBI taxonomy): domain Eukaryota; kingdom Metazoa; phylum Chordata; class Aves; order Passeriformes; family Sylviidae; genus Cettia; species Cettia cetti. The sequence continues at coordinate 1,335 of VZUI01026814.1, read as the reverse complement.
CACTTCTGAATGTGCTGCTCACTGACAAGAAGGAACTGGTTGGTGCTTTTTTCTCAAGGGTTTTTGGGAGGTAAGATGATTACTTCTTTATTAAAAAATTACATATTTAAAATAACTTGGCATATTTGCTTGTGGAAATATTAAATTGCTTAGCCATGGCAACAAAGTCACCAAATGTAAGGAATTAATCAAGCATGAAAAGAAAGGAGGAATGGCAATATTAATTGATGCACCTTTCAATCCTGACCATTCCATGATCTTGAAAAATCTAAAATACAAAACCTGAAGCACAGCAAAGAGCTTTTTTTTTAGCTTCCCTGTAAATTAGTTAGTGAAACTTGACATACAAAGAGCCCTAATGGGTGTAATTAAGTCTAACGAGTCTTGGTTACTTTCTCAAAAGTGTAACATGAACAGTGAAATAACATCTCTAGTTGAAATAACATACTTGTTTTGTAAAGTGAAAACTAGAGAAGTTCAGAGAGATGAATTATATCATGATAGTAATATTTTTGTTGAATTAGCTGTTGCTGTTCTCTCCCATGCTCTGGTGGTAGAAATCACATTCCCTTCCAGAAATCCTCCTCCTCCTCTGCTCCATCATTATCAAATGCCTTCATCTCATTTAAACAATATGGTTCTTAACCCCTGTTTGATGTTGGGAATGTAAGATTGTTGAAATTGAAGGACTAGAAGGATATGAGAGTGTGTATGGATATGTATTCAAAACCATTAACTTTAGAGCTATTTACCTAATTACCTGAGTTGGAAGATGTTTAACATATCAAATGTTTTGCTCAAAAACTATGACCAAATTAACAATAGTCAATATATTAGAAATTATGCGTATAATGCTACTAAATGTTCTTTTGTTGGGGTTACATCATGTCTAAAATATGGGATCCTTCCTAGTTAGGTGTGTGTCTAGATGTAGTTTAATTTTAAATTGGGTCTTGGTTTAGGGTAAATTTGGGAGGAAACCTCTGGAGGGGGTTCCTCTGGAAAGCAAACTCAAACAGCCTCTCCTTCCAGCCAGTCCAGGAAAAACTTCTTCAGAGAAAAGTGGAAAAAACTATTAAACTATTTATTTAACAAACAAAATACTTACAACCACACAGAATGAATACTATGAAAATATAAAATGAACAGTGAAACAATAAAACTTCTCGCTGCTCCAAAGAGAGATGGCAAACTGAGAGAGTCCTTGCCGTGGGTGCAGCTCAGCTCACTCAGTCTGTTGTCAGTCCCACTCCCTCTGGAGGTCCAGGCCCGGTGGGCCGCAGCTGCGAGCCTTCGGTGCTCCTCTGGGTTTGTCAGTCCAGAGTAGATTTAAAC
>VZUI01026811.1:0-12499 GCA_013401135.1 Cettia cetti | reverse complement strand
TGTTTATTTTAATATTCCTAGTAAAGAACTGCTATTCCTATTCCCAAATCTTTGCCTGAAAGCCCTTAATTGCAAAACTATAGTAATTCGGAGGGAAGGGGGGTTACATTCTCCATTCCAGGGAAAACTCCAGTTTCCCCTGGCAGATACCTGTCTCTAAACCAGGACACCAACTCAGGAACATATTAAACAATAAATAATACTTTACAGCTACAACAAAAAGGGCTGCAATGATATTATGGATGCTTATGCTTGAAGAAGTTCAAGATGCTAAAAAGATAAAACTATCAAGCACAGACAATGAAAACTTTTTTCTAATTTTGCATATTATACACTTAAATAATGAAAATTGAAATCACTTTGCTGCACAAGAACCAGGTCAAAAAAATTGCTTAAGAACTACTACAGTTATGCTTTTTCAGAAGTAGAAAATGTTAAATGTTCTTTTCAAATAAGCAACAACAACATAATTAAGGTCTTCAGAGTGCAAATTAACCAGGGTGTTTTAGATTTATTTTGTAACTTGACATACTAAAACCTCCTTGACTAAATAGAAGTGTGTGTAGATGATACCACTACAGTGATGGTCAAAGAAAGATGACTAAGCCTATTTTCAAAACACAGAAAAACAAGACGCACATTCTCTGTTGTTTCATATATTATCATCATAGTTCCCCAACACTTCACATAGGAAAAAAGGTCAAAAGGTTCACGTAACCTATCTGAACTCCTTCTTCCTCCACAGACATACATGCAAGATTGACATTGAGGAAAATAACATTTTTCATAGCTAGACATCAAAGAACAGGAAGAAAGACTTAAACTAATGTGACTTTAATTTCCATACACATTTAAATGTTGTAATAAATAAAAGTTGCTGTCTTTAGTTCAGTTGCATCAAATTTATTCTGCAAAACATTCATACAATCTTAAAAAATAAAGAACTATATGCTTTTAATATCCTTCAGAAATATGAAAATAACAATTTTTTTCAAAAAATTTACATGAAATAGCTTTTCAAATTTACATCAAAGTTAAACTCCTGTACCATTGCTAGTTCTGCAAAACCACTCTGGCAAAGAGCTAAAACCACTCTAGGAAAGTTCATTTTCCAGAAGGGAGAAAATTATAAGAATGTGGCAAATGATATGAAGATAGCAAGACACAGAATTCCAGCTATGGAGACAAAGAAGCAAATTTTGTGTGTGTGTGTGTGTGCCTGCGCGCACAGGCCTCTGAACAGCTATTCAGTAACAGCTGTTAAAACAGTGCTCTTCCTGTGCATTGTGATGTATCTCCTTCTGGAAGACTTCTCTCCCTTCCTGCAGGAGCAGCTCCTTTCCTCCTACCCCTTGAGTGCTTGCAAGGCAGTCCTCATTGTTAGTTCCATAACACTGATATTTAACTCTTCCTCACTGTTATGATTATTGGGAGTTTTTTCCTCACTTCTTGAACAACTGTATGAAGAGGGTACGTCATGTGAATCTCATGAAGTTCAAGGCCAAGTGCTACATCTGAGCTGGGGCAGCCCCCCCATCAGCAGAGGCTGGGGGATGAACAGTCCAAGAGCAGCCCTGCCAAGGAGGAGTTGGGATACTGGTGCGTGAGAGGCTGAACATTAGTCAGGAACATGAGTGCCCAGCAGGTGATGGGAGGTGATTTTTCCCCCTCTCCCTCCTCTCTCATGAGACCCCACCATATCTGGTACTATATCCAGCTCTAGGGTCCTTCATACAAGGAAGACACAGAAAACTTTCAGAGCAGGCCCTGTGCAGGGCCTTCTTCTGATGAGGAAAGGCTGGGAGAGTTGGGGTGTTTCAGCCTGGAGAAGAGAAGGATTCAGGGAGACCTCACTGTGGCCTTTCAGTACTTAAAGGGCAGATGAGGACACATTCTTCAATATGACCTATAGCAACAGAAAAGCAGTAACTGTTTTACATTGGAAAATCAATAGATTCAGACTAGATAAGAAAGAATTATCCTATGATGAGGGTGGTGAAACACTGCAACAGGAAAGTGGTAGATGCCCCATCCCCTGTAAGGTTAGGCTAGGCTCTGTACAACCTGATCTAGTTGAAGATGTCCCTACCCAAAGCTGGGGGTTGGACTACTTGATATTTACAAGTCCCTTACAACACAAACTATTTATGATCCTATCACACAAGACTCTTGGGAAAAGAAAGGGGTAAAGTGAAAAACCCCAGCCACTTGCTCAATCACTAGGTCTAGAAGGCCTTCACACCTTCCATCAACTGTCTTGCAATTAGAGAAAAGGGTTCTTTAATTTCACTAAGTATTAACCCAGATCTCTGATCCACATGGACATAAACAGCCACTTTTTACACAAACCTTTGAATAAGAACTAATAGGTAACTGTTACAATGCAAAGGAGGCTATTACTGGGGACTAAATAATTGCTTCAGGAAAATAATGCTTTAGAAAGTTTGAGCCCCTGATTACATACATGACTAGTAAAGACTTATTAGCTGCTAGAGATAGGATGCAAAAATGTATTTCATTAAATAAAACCTTTGATATGAAGGTCAGTGAACTGGAAAACATTCAGGTGTCAAAGACAGTATGTGAAAACCAGGATAAAAAAGTGATGGGGAATCCACCATCCCATGAAACTTGATGGGAAAAAAAAAGTTAAAAGCAAAACAAAGCAAACCACCTCAAAGGCAAAAAGAATTCCCAATGACCTTTTCCTTCTCAACACTAAGTGATAATGAAAGACTTGCTCTTTGCACAGTGATTATATACACAGCTTGGTTTTTATTAATGATGCAGTTATGTAATAAACCTTTTAAGTATTCTTTTGTAATAATACCTGAAATTGTTATTAGTGGTTCTTAGCAGATAAAACACTGTGTGACTGTTTACCTGAAGTGCAAACACAACAAACAGTAACATCCAGTTTCCAATTTATCCAAGTAAAGCACTCCCCAGTCACTTGGGGAGTGACTGAGTGTTGGGAGTGTTGGGAGACAAACTGAGCATAGGTACACAGGTTCTGACCAACTTGCTTGTTCCTGTCAGGTTTTGCCACTCTCTTTCCCTCTCCTTACCATTATTATTATTAATTATTATTATTAGCATATTTCGTACTATGCTATATTCATTATTAGTACTATTTTACGTTTATGTTATCTCTAGCCTTTTATTATTATCATCATGACTGTTGTGTTACTTTGTTTCAATGATTAAACTTTTCTTATGTCAGGTTGCAAGGTTTACCTTTTCTTTCTCATTCTTCTCCCCACTGGCAGGGAAATCAGGATGGAATGAGTGAGCAGTTTTGTGATCCTTAATTTCCAGCAAGGGTTAAACCATGACACCACCACTTTAGAATTATTTATCCACTATTTTCCTGTATTTTTTGGAACTGACTATGCAAGCTTACATCTGGTTTCTCTGCAGAGCCAAGAACAATGCCATGCCACTACAGAAGAAACAAATCACAGGGACAAGACAGGGAGAAGTGGCTGTGAAAGGAGACAAGAAAGGAACCAGCCTGACTGGGCTGGATGCAAACAGCACATTGGCAGAGAAGACTAAGGTGGGTTGGATACTTCTGTCCTTGCACATTAATCCTGTATTACCTAGAAGATCTCAAGATTACCTGCAAGAATCTTGCTAAAACATTTACTCAGCTTCAGTGCCTGGGGGAAACGAGAATATCAATTATTTTTCACAACAGTGAGGTAATTAAGTGATACACACAGTTGTTCTTCCTCAGACACAAAATTCTTGTATTGAGACAGTCCTTTCAACTTAGAACTGGATTCCCATCCTAAAAGCAAATCTTGTCCTTTTGGATAACCTTAAGCCTTCTTCACCCATTTTTCTCCTCACAGTTGGTAGCACAGCTATCTTTTGCCTGCATAGTCATGGCATAAGCTGTTTTATCATGCTTTCCAAGACAGCAGCAGACTGCATGAAACAAAAATGCAATAATAAATAATAAACATTATATTAATAAATAAAATTATATAGAAAATAATTTATATAATTAATTTATAATTAATTAATATATTAAATAAATAAATTTATTAAATTTATATAATAAATAAAGCAACAGCTTTATTCCAAGATGTGAATTTGTGAATGTTTCCACTGATTTTTAGGTTCTCAGACTTCCATTACTACAATCTCAAAAGTTACTTTGCAATCCAGCTGTAATGTTAGCTACTCAATTAGCCCAACAATGAAATGACAAGTTTTTTACACAAATGGTCAGGGTGGAGGCTCTTCTGGCGAAGGATCCCCAGAAGAATATTAATTTTTTTATTGTTTTGCCTATCACTTTATGTATATTGTTTAACCCTATATATCTGAATAGGTCAAAGCCATGAAATATCTCAGTCAAAACATTTTATTCAAAGTGACATATTTTCAGATATTATATATTTCCTTTGCAGAAACACAGTGCAGAAAGCAGAAGACACACCTTGACTAAAGCTTGCTTACTAAAGGACTTAAGAGATGAGAGAGCCACAACAGCACAAACCAGTTACTACTGCACTGTCTTGGCACGGCCACTAAATTGCTGCTAACTGATGTGTTCAAGTATGACAAATTATTAAGATACAATGAACAGAGTTTCAAGTCTGAATGATTTTTGGTTTAACCATTTCAGAAACATTAATGAGAAGGCAAGCCAACCTACCACCTGCTGTGGTGAAAATGAATGTTTTCCTGCTTTCAGCTGAAAGCCAGATGAGCCAACTGATGAAAAAGAATTCTAAACAGCATTTGTAATGAAGATAAAATTAAGATATATAATACATAACAGAAAGGCCAAAAACAGTGCCTTAAACCAACAGTTCTTTCCATGTCTTCATCTATTTCATCATGTTTTATTTAAAAGTAGTATGTATCAGTCAATGCTTTCTCTTCGCAAAATACAAACTACTAATAAAGTGCAAAATTGCCAAACATTGTATCAATGCACCCACATTTATAGGATATGTATATTCACACTGCACCAAGCACCAATGAATTTTAGAAAGATTCAGAGGTGTCTTTTAAGACTAGAAATATCTTCTCATGGGAAAAAAAAAATCCAATCCAAATGATAGGATTTACAGGAATCAGTACCTTCCTCTGCAAATCAGAGTACAAAAATTTCCATCTCTACTTCCCAGAAGAGACAGAATAACACACTTACAATGGTGTCATATTAGACATGGAAGCAGGGTATCTTCTGCTTTCAGCACTGTGACTCACAGAAGCCAAGATGGTAATCCAGCCATAGAACCGGGACACGAAGTTCCACCAAAGAAGGATAATGAAACTTTTCTGTAAAAGTAGGTAGTCAATACCAATAGCAGAATAGTGCTCAATGAACAGAAGAGTGAAATTCTTCTTATTCTGAATGAAAATGGCTAGGCTACTAGAAACCTGAGCAACATCAGGCCAATGTGCCCATACTCAAATAAAGAACAGGCAGCAAGGCATAGCATTTATGTCAGGGCACATGGCCAAGTAAAGTCAATTAACTTCTTGGCCAGTGGCTAGCTATAGAAACTTTCCAAATTTATATATATTTCTAATATTACTTATACAAACAAACAAACAAAAACACACACGAAAAAACCCCACAAAAACAAATCAACCAAACAAAAAGCAAACAGAACCAAAAAATAAACAAAACCAAAACAAACCAAACCAACAGTAAAAAATAGATAGCTCTCCCCTTGCAAAATACAGAATAACAACTATTTAAAGCCCACAGTTCCAGCATTTGCAGCTATAATTCAGATGAGAACAGTCACTATTGACAGGTGAAAGAAAAAGCTCTCTTCCACGAAAGCATCGAAGATGAATCCAAGAACACTAAGTTCTACTGAAATATCATCTGCACAAACTTTCTGATCAGTGTGGAAACACAGGCTTTCACAGGATCACGAGTAAGAAAGACTTACTAGCTAAAAGACAGGATTAAAAGAAAGCTGGCACTAAATTTTCACCAGGTTAAGAAATTTCAGACTTAGCATTCTAGAACTGGAAACAGATGTATAGCACACCACTAAAATTAGCATATTTTGCAGTTTAAGCCTTCTACTTTTCCTTATCTATATTTCAACAAACAATTACTTGAACTTCACAGAATTCTGTGCAGAATAAGATTTTTCAGAGGCTCCCCAAATTCCATGATTCCTTAAAAAAAAAAAAAAAAAGGCAGTGGCCACCATGTAACAGGCAGCCATCTTTTGACATTGTCCATAAAAATAAAATCATTGACCCTGCCAGAGTGATGAAGTCATGCTGGGCTTTTTCTCCTAGCCACAAAAGGGGCAATAGAATTAATAAAACCAAAACAAACACACACAAAAAAAAAATAAATCAAGAAACAAGAAAACCCACACAAATTCTGTTGCAGTTAATCAAATACTTATTTCTACTTATTCCCACACTGAAGTGAAACTATGGATACCTTGCTGCCATGGCAAGTAAGTTCATTTCAAGATTTCTTTTACATAATCCTGAGATGTAGAAAGGCTGTATTTCATTTAATACTTCACAACACTGCAGTGAATAAATTACAGATGATCATTTTCCTGCTCTGTTGTCCCCAAAACATAAATCATGTGGGATTAAATATGCATTTCTTGTTTAAGTATCCTAACTTAGCTACCTTGAGAGACTTAGCTTAAAATGGAAGGTCCACGAAGGATACAAAGAACTGCACTTCCAGCATGACACACTTTTGCAAAGAAGCTTGCAGCTAAATGGCATGAAAGAGCCCTAGGAATTCCAGGGCTAAAGCACATTATCATCAGATTTACAACGCGTCTTCTTGTGCAATACTTGCTCCACTACCTGTACCACTTCAAAATCGTTTCCTGTGTGCCCCCTAAGAAAAGCTTCCATCCCTTTCTGGCCTCAACTAGTCCACTGAAACACAACTCCAGCTTTGTATCATTCAGAAGCTTCTGCCTGCCACAGGCAGGAGTGGAGTGCTGGCTGGACGCCCCCCCCCCCCCCCCCCCCACTTTAACTTAGAGAGCTCTTCCCTTCACCAAAATCCTTCTCCGTTCCATGCTGTCTCTTTGTTCTCTGCCCTGAATGAGGAGTACTAAGTAACTCACGGGAGGGAATGATTTAAGTCACGTATGGCAAAGGCAGACAGAAAAACAATACAAGCATATTCAGTAGGACAGGAAACCACTACCAGTGGTTAAGGGAAAGAGTTAATCCCTCCCCCTTTCCTGTATGGCAGGACCTGCCAGGCTGTTGGCAACAGAAGCCCCAAAGACACTACTACTCTCTTCCCTTCACTTCCAGACATGCATTCCTGATGTAACCTTGTGCTAGTGTTGGTTGCCATGTGGCAAATAACCTCACTGTTGTTTGGGGTTTTTTTTAATTAATCACTAGGACTTACAAATTAAATTGAATAGACAACCTCAGACTTAGGTTCTCAAGCTGCTGCACTTAAACCGAATTTAGGCAAAGACCCTTCTAAGCGGCCACACTAAAGAGTCAGATAAGAAAGGAGAGAGCGGCAAGTGCAATTGTGTAGCAGGGGAGAGAGGAGGGGCCCAAGGCCCAATGTGAATGTCTGCAATTGTTGCAGAGAAGTCAAACACATCACAGCAAAGATTTCTAATGGCCCAGGAGAACAGAATGACAGAATATCATCTCAAAGTTTACAAGCCCCAAAATGTCACAATCAAGACAGACAGTTGTGCAAAATTCACAGTTTGAATTCATGTCCTTGAAACATCTGTGTTTAAGTATTCCAGAGAAGAAACAGGTTTCTCTCCACACCTCCCACTTTGAGACTAACAAGCTAACAGAAAAGTTGTTTACACTCTCTAAGGTTCACAGTTCCTGGCAGCAAAGTCTGTTTCTTCTCAAAGCAAGATCTCGCAACCCCTCATGAAAAAACGACGGGGCAGAATTGGGAGCTGAAATTGAGCACATACTAAATCATATCTCTTTTTTTTTTTTTTTTCCAGAGAATTACTGTAAATGTACACTGTATAGAACAGCTCTTCAGGAAGGAGAAAACAGAAAAAGAGAATTTGGGACAATGAAAATCTAACAGAGTCAAAATGCATGCATGATGAAAACTGCCTGCACCTACAAAGTTGGTGTTCAGTCTTTCCTTCTCAGGTCGACTTAAAAGATTGGGGGATGACAAGTAACATATACAAACTATACCCTATTACGTTTAATTATTGTACTCCTATGTTATCAGCCTTCTATCACTTGCTTCTCAATATAATCTTGAAGAGAGTTCTGTTTCTGCTTGACCTCTTGCTAATACATTAAAAAAATTCCTATTACCCAATAATGGTGAATGTTACACTCAGAATATCACAGTCCTAGACAGCTATCCCTTTAAAAGCTGGAGCAACAGATTATTTACTATCTTCGTGAGAGATCACAAAACATTAAAAAAGGTTGCTCGGCCTACTGGTCTTTCATATTAGTTACAGGGGCTGTAATCTGCCAGGTTTCTCAAGCCATATTCCACAACTGCTGCAAAGGTCAAGGTTTTTTACCTCTGAACAGCAACACATCGTACTCAAACAGAATCGTTTTCTTGATTCACTGTCATCCTCAGCACAATCAACCACTCCTGAAATATGGGGTTTTTTTCAAGAGGTAAGACATGCTGATGCAATTATATTATCGGAAGAAAATGAAACTCTACAATTGTGTGGTTAGTGGCCAAGAAGTGGAAGAGGAAACAATTTAAACAGGTATAGCAACTTGCCTACAATCTTGGCATCTACAAGAAACAAGAACAGTACTTAAAAATGCAAATACACAAGGATTGAGAACAGCATAATCTAAAAGGAATACAACTGGACAGCAGGAAAAAACAGCCTCCCCAGTAAATTCCCCTGTAATTTCTCTTTGAATAGGCTGCATATCAAGCATTTGCAAGCAGCCTTCTTGAGGAATCTGTTTCAGCAGTTGGTCACATGTTCTCTATACTTCATACTACCAGATAAATCCTTACAGTTGGGGATAGGCAATGACACAGAAAACAGCAATACACTGTACTGAGGAGATTTTCCAGCCAAAAAGGGGGAAAGGTCAAAGGACTCACACAACATAAATGACCAAAGTGCTTATAAAATGGAGGACATTAAAATAGAAGCCTTACAGTGCTTAAAAAATTATCACTTACCACAAAATTTTTAACAGAAATTTTATTTGGCCTTGAGGGTTGGAAAAGAAAGAAAGAAAGCAAGATGCAGGTTGGTGGAGCCAGCACGTACTAAAAAAACGAGATATTTATCATAATGAAAGTTCATGACATCTCCACATCAACTTACTACTTAAAACCAAGTAGCAGCAACCTCTTTGAGGAATCCTCCTGCCTACAAACAAGTGCTAAAAGCAAACTTTTCAGTATCATATCTTAGTTCTTTGCTAGAAAGGAAAACTTCTCAGGTTACACAGCAAAAGCCTGTAGCCATCACAATGATTTCAGACACATTAAACTGTAACTGGCACAGGCATGTTTGACAGCTCTCCACATTTTATGAAACGCCTCACCTATGTATTCAAGTTGAGAGCGCTCCTGACACTACGCGCACACACACAAGCAACCCAACACGAAAAAACCCATGTGTTCATGTGTGAACCAGTCTTGATTTTTAAACAAAAAAAGAAGCTGTCAATCTCTCTTAAATATGCTGAAACAACTTTAGTATTATTACAGGTTTACCTCACAGCCATATGTTTCTAAAATGCCTTGGCCAAACTGCACCTTGGATCACAACCCCATAGTGCACAGTATAGTCTCAGAGGAGGTTTGTGGGAGATTTTTGGTAGAGCAATAGTTATACAATTACAGTAGGTTGCAAACACTGCTGAAGTGCAAATAACAATTTTGAGAGGCCAGTCCTTGGCCTCCAGTCCTTCAGCTTTGCTCAAGCTGCCACTACTGTTGCTGTCTCAAAATAACATTATGATCACCTGCTAAAGAGGTAGGAAGTCAAAGCTCATCCAGCTGTTTAAAATCCTGAACAAAAATTATTTAGGAAGCCATTTGATGACACTTGTCAGAGAGGTGAAAAATAAACAAGAATTACACCCAGAGCTAAAGCCTAAAAACCAAAATGGGTATTGGCAAAATAGTAAAAAATAAACCAAAACATATTCAGAGATAAGCAGCTTGCTTCAGCTTAAACACAGCAGAAGAGAAATCACAGGCATGCAAGCTAAAATGAAAGTGATACTCTCCTTAATTAAATCATGAGTTGGCAGAGGGAGGAACACTTTCTTCTCACCCTATACCCATCTGAACAAACATTTAGTTTAGGCCAAACAAGTTCTCAGACTTGAAGCCTTATCTATTCAAAACACAGACAAACCAGTTTAAATACTTCTGTATGAATGTTAAGCAAGCAATCTGGGAGGCTAAACCAGTTCTAAAGAGCAGCCAGCTTCTCTGGCATAATGGGAAAAGACTGGCCTTCCCAGATGTGCATAAACTGTTATTAAGACAGCTCTACCCTCCTATCTAAATAAACGGTTTCCCAAGAATCATTATGCTACTTGAGAGAAAGCCAAGCAGAAAAAGCATCTTCTTTATACACAGTCAGTTTCACTGAGGAACAAAAAACTTCACTGCCTCTTCTGCAAGTCTCAGGTATGCTGGAATAAAGTCACCTTTCTTCAAACTGAGTCTGTTTCAAAGCCACATAAATGACGAAACTGTAAAAAGAACCCGTAACTTCAAACATCCATCTCAGAATCAAGCTGACCCATTTGAATGTTGTTTAAGACGATGTACTATTTCTGCTAACCAAAAGAGATACAGCTAGTCTCCTCATCAGCTCAGTATCTGAGAAATGTAAACGGACCTGTGTGGACCATTATTACAGACAGAACCAGGCTCCATTGGGTAGGTACAGCTTCAGGATTGCAGATTATAAAGACTGAGCCTCTCCCTCAGCTTTTCTTTGCAAGTATTAACACACATCAGTTTCCTCATATGGGGACTTTTCATTCCCTACACCTGAAAGCATGGAAAGTCAAAAGCAAGACAAGTGGCCAACACCTGACCACAACAAAGATGGAAACGTTGGCAGGAATGTGAAGGAAAGCTTGGTGACTTACTCCAGACCTACAGGAAGCACTTCCCCAAAACTGTTGCCTTCTATACTTTCCAGGCCACTTGCTCACTCACCTCTAACAATAAATCCATGTCCCCTGCTCATCCTTTTTGACTTTCATTGAGAAATCTAACCTGTTACTTCCCAGGAACTTACTCATCACCATCAGAGCTTCAGTCAGCTCTGGCTTCTCACAGAAAAAAAATGTCTGAAAATTTCTATTCCTATTCAACAATCAGCTGTATTGCAGAGTTTCATATTCTAGGTATTTACTTGGTAATTTTGATTGGGGTGGCGGGGGGGAGGGGGGAACCAAACCAACCCCAAACCAAAATCTAGTGGTTTGAAATAACTGACCAATAATTTAGCTGCTACAGAAATACCAGTTCCATGTCTGTGTTACAGTCATCGCCCAGACAACAGGTAGCTGCAACCCCAGGTTTAATATCCACTACATTTTGGCTGTCCTTTAAATGACAGCACAACCTAAACACATTTTTTGAAAAAAATGCAAACATTGAAGTGGCAAAAAGTAATTTTTATCATAAGATCATAGAGTCATAAGAATGTTTTGGCCTGGAAAAGAACCTTGAAAGTCATGTGGTTCCACCCCCCCCACCCCCCCATCCCCCCCTTTTCCATGAGCAGGGACACTCTCAGCTAGATCAGGTTGCTCAGAGCCCCATCCAACCTGGCCTTGAACAGCGTCAGGGACAAATATATTATCTCTTATGTTTATACCGTAAAATCCTCGACCTCATCTGTGAATTCTGTCTCTGGAGACTCAAGCACTGCTTAAAAGCAGAGAAAAACAAACAGGCGGAAATGCAAGTTTCTAGTCAGAAAGGCGGCCTTGCTGATCAGACAGCGACGGGTAGGTGCCAACAGCGGGATACTGACATAACAACGTCACAGCAGGCAAAAGGACCAGAGCCACGACCTGCAGCTCGCCCGCTCATCCCGGGCGCACCTGGGGGCGCTCCCGCGCCGGCCCCCCCGGCCCTTTGTTCCCCCGCTGCAGGGGCATCGCTAAGGTGGAGCACGGCCCTGCCCGGGAACCCCCGGAACGACAAGTTAAGACATAAACAAAGAAAGGCCGTGCCGCCGGGGCTCCGCCGACCCCGGCCCGGGCGCGGTGCGAGGCGTGGGGCCTCCATCGCCGGAACGGAGCCGCGGCGAGGCGGGAGACGCCCGGCGCCGCGGCCCTGAGGTGCGGCCCAGCTCGATGCGGGCGCGAAGCGCGCACTCACCCAGGTGAGCAGGCTCTCGCCGAGCTCGGCGCGCTCCAGGCTCTCCACGTTGAACATGGCGGGGCTGCGGGGCCGCGGCCGGGTCGGTACCGCCGGTCCCGTCCCGCCCCGCCCCGTCCCGGGCCGGGCGGTGGCGCCGACACGTCACCGCGCCCTGACGGA
>VZUI01026802.1:0-51049 GCA_013401135.1 Cettia cetti | reverse complement strand
GAGTCTGCAGGAAGAAGCTCGGCGCCCTCCCTTCACAGCAACTTGCCTGAGTATCATCTGGGGCTGTTTTTTTTTTCCTTCTCTGTGTTGGGGAAGTGTTCTTTTCCTTTTGTTATTTGTTAATAAACAAGTTTTTTCCACTTTTCCTCCGAGGAGTTCCTTCCCGAACCCGGGGTTGGGGGGAAGGGGTAGTGGAGGTTTGTCTCCTCGTGGAGATTTTCCTCCTAATTTGTCCTAAACCAGGACACTCATGTAGGAGCATCATGGGAACTTGTAGACTAGCATGGCTTTGGTATTAATTAGGAATTCCTTGGGATCTTAAGGTAACACAGAGCTCCTTATTTTGTCAGTAAAATCTAGTCCATATTGAAACTGAAACAAAAAAAAAAATTGCTTTATAATAGTTGTAATTTACATATCGCTTGAAAAATACCCTATCTGATTTGCATGTCCTCAGCAAGTTAAAGATAAGCATCTTTTGTGGTTGCATTGTGATAGCAACATAAAGGGAGAACAAGGAACAGAAAGCCTTAGATAAGCATACAGTTATTAAAAAGAATTCTACTGGAAGCTCTGGGCCTGGGGATAACATTATTAAAAAGCAGTTATGAGTTACTTACTCTTTAAAATTTCTAACTATGTGAGTGAGTTCCCAAGCCAATACTGAAAATTACAAAAATAATTCATAGGACTATATAGAAACCTCAATTACATGGCAGGGAAAGAATTTTGTTTGGTATTTTCCCTGCACATATGTCATTACAGCTTTGGGCTCTATACATCAGAAGGTGTTTTTATCATTCAATGACTACCTTAGTTTTATTGTGTCCTCATACATATCTTCTCCCTTAGAATAATTTTTTTCACACTATGATTTAATCACCCTCAATTTAACACTTCATTGACTCTTATGCAAAGTCAGAGGCATATTACTCTTGAAAAAGAGAGAGAATTGCCATATTAATTTACTGTACCTTTCTTAAATACATTTGGTCAGTTCTTGAACAAAATAGAACAGTTATAGCTTAGTGGAGCAATGCTGATTTACATCATATATGAGTTCCTATTCTGTTCTTAGACCACTTTTGTTGGGAAAAGATTTTTTTGCAAAGATAACAACTTGGAAAAAATCCTACAAGAGCAGAAATAAAAATAGTTTTTGCTTTCTTTTCCTTTCCTTCTTTTTAGCTAACTGACTAAATTTGGCAGAAAAATCTACCACTTTTGATTGCAATGGGCAAACATTTCCACCTCTTACTTTTGAGGTCATGCACCAACTGTTACAGAAAAGTAGAAAACAATACAAATATGTTTTAACTATACACTGATCTTTATTGTATAAACTCATGTCTATCTTGGGACAAGATACTAATCTTTTTGGTGAAAGATGCCTTATATCCAAGAGCATTAGATTTTTCTGGATGTTGGAAGACATTGCAGGAGAAGCACCATTCAGCACAGAAACCCTTCAATTCATTAACATTTTTGGAGAGACAAAAGAGGTATCACCTTCTCAAAACTCTGCATCTTGGGAATGAGTTCTATGGCTGCAACTCACAGTAGTACAAGGCTCTAAAATCCCACTGCAAATTAAAAACTGGATCAGGCAGATCCCTGGGGCATTTCAGAGGATATTTTGCTTGTGTTCTCTGCAAACAGCACATTAGAGACAAATGCCCATCCTGACAGGGAAATGATTTAACATGACTTAACCCTCACCTTTAAGCATCTGAATGAAATACACAGGCATTTAATTGACATAATAGAAAGTTTTATGTCTTTATTGATTAACACACTTACTAAAGGTCAACTAGTATTTTAAGCACTTTGCAAATACTGCGTGTATTCTAATTATCCTGAAGAACTTGTAATTATTTTGTTAAATGTCAATTGAATGCAGAAACATTTCTTACCAGCCTGAACCTGTATGTTACAAACTGTACAACTTTGTGTTTTATTGTTCCTGTAATTTTCAGACAATTGTTGCAGTTGGACATGAAATAAAGATGGCTTCAGTCAGAAGAGAATCAGATGGCTTTATTTACAATTCATTCAGCCTTTTTTTAACATGCTGCACTAAAAAGGCACATTGTTGGTCCATGGGATTGACACCTCTCTCAGTTAGTTAAGTAACAGAAATAGCAAACAACACCTGGGAGAGAGGTTGTTATGGGAAAGAAATATTGTTTACACAAAGTTGTTTTGGAAAAAGGAAAACAGTTGAAAAGTTTTTCTTGGGAAGAGCTAGCAATTCTTAGGCTCAGAAATATTGGGCCCACAGATAATTACTTGGCAAATAGATTGAACTCTCATCTTAAACTGCAATACCATGTTCAGTTATGAGTTGGCTTAAAACCAATAAAAAACAGTCTATCAATCCTATGCTTCACATGTGAGACTGCATGGGACAGAAGGGATATTTCCATAGTGCAGGAAGGATTTTGGTAGTGGTTCGAACCAAGTAATTTACAGACAAAGTTATTTATCCTCATCAGTAGCTCTCTGTGAACTTATAGCAAGTTCTCAAATGTTCCCTTCCTTTTGGGAGCTCTAGACTCAGAGAAACCTTCTGAAGTAGGAGGTTTTTCTAGGGACAATTAATATCAAAATATCAGCTTAGATAATTCTAGGCCATAGTCATTAAGTGTTTGGGTTCTGCCAAACAAAAACTGCCCTAAACTTACCTTAAGTTTAGATGAGCTCAATCTCTAGATCTTGTGCTCACTGCACTTTTTTGAACACAATGATTTCATGACAGCTTGCATGGGACAGAAGTAGTTTTTCACCATTTACCATGATAAGATTTTCATTTTAAAATGTAATATGTATGAATTCAGTGTTCACATTCACTCTTCCTAACACAGGGCTGGATATCAAAAGATGAAGTGCATCTAGACAGTCCGAAAAGCCTGTTTTCTTCTAAGGCAAGTGAAAAAAAGTCAACAGATCTGAAAATAACATTTACTACCTTCATCTGACTGGTCAAGCTGGGTAGCCAAGCAGAATCAGTGCTGCTTTCTGCTCTATATTCTGTCCACCTTCAAGGTATTGATGCAACCTAAACTACAGATATTTGCAGACCAGTAAAAGTCTAAACCTTGCAGCAAAAGGCAATACTGAAACAATGATGCTCTTTATTGATTAGCTGCTAATTGTTAGCTCCTTGAGACCTGACTGTAAACCTACCCTCTTAAAGGTCAAGCACAAATTCCTTCCAAACAAGATTAGAAATAAAAACAGTAACAAAATTGGGGCAGTTTGCAATGTGTTGTTTCATTATAACTTCCTTGGGATCAGAAATGTCAATGGCAAAAGGGAAGTGAAGGCATGCTAATGAGGGATTCAGCTTTGTTTCATGTGCCAAGGGGATATTCTGTTAGAATATTCTGGTTCTGTGCTTGGCTCCTCTCCCAGGGCTGTGCAGGTCACTGTCACCTGACAGTTGTCACTCTCACAATGGAAACAACTGTCCTTCTTCTCTAAATTGCCACTGGGCTGTGCTTAAACTCTGAAATTTTATTAATCTTAGGTAAAATGACAAAACTCTGCTTTGTCTTCTTACCTGAAGGTGGCAGGCTGCTTTTCTGAAGTACCTTGAGTGCTGACTTTATTTTAAATATTTTTATTTCATATGTGCCTAAACACTTTTTGTATCTGCTCTGTCTCATATAATGTTATAAATGCTAAAAAGAAAAAAAAAATTCCAACCCTTAATATTTTTTTAAGTCTTTGAAGATTAGAAAGTCTTTAAAAATTCTCAGATCTCCTCATTGACTCCTCTATTCTTTGACACAGCAAGATCAAGCATTTATTTCTTCTCACTTTCACAATTCCCCTTCTTGGCTGTATTTGTGCTCCCATTTCTGTTTGCATTGCACACCCTCCTCCTGCTCCACCTCATTCCCGTGCCCCCAGCCCCAGCCCTTTGAATCTCCAGTGCTTTTCAGGGGGGTCTTTCAGGGATGGCTTTTTGAAATCAGTCTCAGAGACCAGTTTTTGGAGGTACTTAGCATTTCTTTGCATACTTTCTTCTGGGACTGAACTAGCAAAAGGTTCTGGGAATCTCTCACGTGTAGGTCCTTAGAGAATCTTTCAGGAGGCACTGATTAAATGGGATATGGCTCCAAAAAGGCTCTCTCATCCTAAACTTACCAAGCTGTTGCCAAACTGAGAATTCAGAACTCCCTAAGTCTATCCAAAGGATGTATATTTGTGTATATATACAGTGATTGTAATGCTGATATGTATTAATCTGATTTCTAAGCAGTACCATGAACATATGATCATGATATGATAATATTCCAGATTAAGGCTTTCATGGTTAAAAACACAGACATATTAAATGAGCAAAAGATAATTAGAGTTACAGGTAGAAAAATAGATAGTCAAGGCTTTCATGTAATTACTTGACCTAGAGGTCAAAATCTGGCAGCATTACTCATATTTTATTTACTTCTCTTTTCCACCTCCTTCCCTCCTTCTCTCACCAAATAAATCAGCTCCAATGGGCACTGGCCTTCATGGACACGTGTTTCTGCTGCCTTCAAGAAGATGAAGATCCAGCTCTTTGGTATCTTCACAGTGAAATATTCAGTTGAACTGTGCAGTAAATTAGAACTGGAAGTTAGTGCTACAGTTAGACTCAGTTTGGAATAGCTGCTCTCTTCCTCTGAATCCTAAAATAATTCTGCAAAACAAAATATGCCCTCACACCCCTCAACCCCTCCTCTCATGCCCCTAAATCAATGCACTTCACACTTACTCCCTCTCTGCCATAAACAACACCCCCAGCTTTGCTCATACTGGATAGAGTAATAGATGTGTTCTATTCCCCAGGTACGACTGAAATTCTGTTTTCATGGAAATGTGGATATTCAAAAATGCACTCCCTTCTGCCAAAAAAGAACAAACCCCCATAAACTTATTCATAAACACACAGAGAAGTGATAGCTGGAAAAACCATTCTGGGTATTTCCAATAGATGTTGACATGAATTGTGTTCATTTTTAAATAGATCAGTTTGTGCAACAGAGCAGCTCGTGGCACCCACCAGCCTGCATTTAATAACCTGATAGAGCTGATTGAGGTGCTGGAAAGAATTGCTGTTCCATTTTAGCAGGCAGGGTTAAACTGATGTGCATGTGATATTCCACACCAGGTTTATATCCAAGTTATCCAAGTGTTGCAGAAAGTTAAATTAACGCCTGCTGCAATTGCTGATGGATCCATGTCATGCCTACGTGCATGCTCTTCAGTCCTTCTAAATGCTAATAGCAATTCCTTTTACTTTTTTGTATTTCCACTGTGGCAAGTCTCAATCCAAGTATTATTCCAGCTCAAATCTATGACTAGGGGGTTACTTTTTACCACTGATAAACAAAGATTGATGCTTGATGCCGCTCATCCATTCATAAGTGCTCCTGTGCTATGATTGAATTCTGACCAAAATTAAGACTGAAAGAGTAATCTCTCATCTTTCCAAGCACTGTGTTGCCTAGTCACGGTCAATAAAACCAGCAAACCAGCAAAAATCATGTATTTTCTGCCCTTGCTCTTGGATTCCTGAGATTTCAGCCCAGGAGCAGGACCATAATGTTTTCTGTAATTGCCATTGTATTGCACATAGCAATGGATGCCTCATGTGGCATCCAAACTGAAATGTGAATCCACACTGGGAATTGCAGTGCAAGTCAAGAAAATGCATAGAAATAGGATGAAAACCCACCTTAACTCATTTCCAAGGTCTGGCAAAAGCTGAAATACACTTTGTCTGATCCCAAGGGGTTAAACATTGTCAAGGCACTGGAGTGAAAAAAGCAATGGAAGTCTCAAAACAGGTAACTTGTTTTTATGCCATTGCTGCTTCTAGGTACCAAACTTTCCAGAAAGTCTTGGAATTAACTCAGAAAGCATGCTGGTAAACATGTATGTGAGTTATGTTGCTCAATCTGCCCATGAGCTGCTGCTTTTAGGGGTTCTGTTATATGTCTGCAAGTGTTTGCAATTTGTACTGAGGCTAATTGACCTTGCATTGCAGTTATTGAACGCTGTGAATCATGTAACTTTTGTTTACTTTGAAAAAAAAAAAATATATATATAGTAAGGATTTGAAGCTGGATACTGAATCACATATTAGATGTTATTTTTAATAGCTTCCTTGTTTCTCCTAATCTCCCTCCCTATTCTTCCAAAGGAAGAAAATTAAAAACTCCAGCCATCCACTCCCTTATACCATCATTCACTGGTGTTACCTTACCTGTCAAAACAACTCCTTCAAAGTGTTTATTCCTACCCCAATAAGAAGAAAGCTACAGATACACTCCAGGCCTTGGAGGTTTATTTCATTCTGCCTGAAACTGCAAAGGAAACATGTGGTGGTGGTTTTGACACCAACAAGAATCCACTGAGACAGTCTCAAGCAGCACATCACCCTTCTGCTGTCACCTTCAACAGCTGCTACCTGGCTGTGCACCACGGAAACCTCCAGCACTACTGCCCTTCACTAGACCCAAAATTCAGCCAAATAATAACTTGTTAGAGTTTGATGTAGAGGGAAGTCTCAGACATGGCAAATGAAATTATTTTTCTGTGGTTAAATACAAACCCATTTTTGGTGCCTGCATGGACAAGGATGCTCTCCAAAAATTGGGATTTTGTTAAAGTTCACACAGTAAGTGATGGGCTGTCCACTGGCACTCCCAACGTTACTGTCAAACAGAGTTAGCTAATATTTAGTTATTACAGAGATAACAACAAAAAAGTAGGGATACTCTTTACCTGGAGGAACATTTTCCAGTACCAGTTTCTAAAGTATAAACCCTCATTAATAAATATTTTATAACTGCCACATAAAAAACTCTCTCATGGTGGAAATTTTAATGCCATAATTCTGTCAGGTCAAATCAGAAAACACACATGGAATGAAAAGTTGAAAAATGCAACCAAAAAGTTTTGAAAATCTTAACCAAATTTAATTTTCTCAACATTGAAGGATTCACACTGGAAAAGAGGAATACACTTAATTGACTCCAACCTCATGTCTCTAAGGTCAGGGAAGAGGGGAAAAAAATATAAACAGAAAATTTTGAGTGAAATAGCCTGAAACCTTCTGATTATATTGCAAGCTTACCCTCAGGAAGAAATAGATTTCTACAACTAATGCAGGCCTCATGAAAGAGTTCCTCTTCCTTTTACTTCACAAATATGGGCTGTAACCACCCCCCCCCCCCCCCCCCGCCCAATTCCATTGCACCAAACTACCTGCAAACTACCAACTTGTTCATGTTATGCATGCAAACTACCAACTTGTTCATGTTATGAATTACCAATTATCAATAGATAACTGCAGACTCACCTATTCCATGGTTTAACTTCATTCTACTTTCCTTGTGGAGCCCAGTGCACCTCTGTCTTGGTTTGGGAAGGCAGGTATCTGCCAGGGAAAGCTAGAGTTTTTATTGGAATGGAGAATGTAAACCCCTCTCCCTCCAAATTATTATAATTTCTCAATTAAGGGCTTTTAGGCAAAGCTTTGGGAATAGGGATAGCAGTTCTTTACTAGGAATATTAAAAGATATAAATGTAGTAGTACAGAAAGACAAGTAAACAAAACAAGCAAAAAAAAAAAAAAAACTAGAAAACCCCTGATGGAGTCAGGGGCATGACCTGGCACCCTGTTGGGCAGGGTGTTAGAAGCAGTCCAGGGGAATCCTCCTGGAGTAACAGATGCAGTTCTGTGGAGTAGAGATGATCCCATGGAAAAGTCCAGTGGTGGAGAAATGGGTCCCGTCTTCCTCTGGAGAATCCAGTGGAGAACAGGATGTCTGGTGTTCCTCCATCTCCATTTTTATCTAGGTAGGAACTCTGGAGTCCCCTCACCACTGGGTGGAGCACCTCACAATAGGATGATGTAATGTGTCATGTTATTGGTGAGCCTTAATGGCCCATTATCAGCAGATATTCCCCCTGGAAGGAGGATGAGTGGTGAAAGAGATAAGAAACACTGCCCCACCTGGTTTTAACAGCTGGGCCATTATCAGAAGGCATCTGTAGTTACAAGGGATAAAGAAAAAAAGACATTCTCCCAACTGCTTTAAACAGATGAAATAGAATACACGTTTTTGGTTCCATATCCCAAGACAACCTCCTAAACCAGAGCACCTGAGGCTCCCTTGGTGGAATGCCCCTTAACAGGGACAAGTCCCTTCACGTTAGGAGGAGAAGAAGCCGCCTTCTCCCAGAGTTCTTTGGTTGTTATTCAAATGTACCCCAGTTCTGCTCTACCAGTTGGCCATTGGCCTCCCCATCCCTTTCTCCCTTACATGTCCTTTCCCTTGAATGTTCTCCCTTCCCTTAGGCCCCGTTGGCCCTGGTTTGGTGCAATCCTCTGCCCCTCTTCTGCCCCTGTTCCCCCATTGTTTTTTCTTGTACCTTACCCCACCTCTGCACCACTTTCTCCCTCACCCATTGGCTCCTGTTCCCCTCTCCGCCCTATATGTAAACCGTGGTCCCTCACTTGTGCCCCTGCCTTTGTCCCTGGACCCTTCATGTGAAGATGGAATAACAACCTCTCCATGAAACGCTATAGGAAGGCCCTTCCCTTTCTTACTGCCTAGGGACTTATTACAGCTTTATTATATCCAGTGTGAGTGTGGAGTGATTGTGTTTGTGTCCCTGCAACTCCTGGAGGCTCTCCACTTGGGGACCCTTCCAGAAGGTTGTGGCACCTTTCTACTTCCACCCACTGTAACACCCCCTCATGAAAGTTATTCTTAAAAAGGTAGAGATTGATATCTTCCCTAAAACCACCCCAGCATCTGCCAGAGAGCTGAAACCTTTCTTGTTTAAAACAAAGCCATCCCCCTAGAATAAACAGGGTTTTTTTTCTTTTTAAAGATCATAACTTCTATGAGGAGCATTGAGAAAGAGCCAGGAAGCTGATGGCTGAATTCTTAAACCCACATCATATTAATTATTGCCCCACACTGTTCTGATGGAATATTTATTAAGCAGATGGGACCTAGAGTTTAGGCTTTTAATTGCTGGAAGTTGTCAGGTTGACTGTAATTTAATTTAATTTTTTTCCATGCTTTTTAAATTGGTTGCTTTTTAAAAAATTAAATATTCCATTATAAGCTATTTGCAACTAAACCTTTTTAAAATTGCTTTAATTTTAAATGTTGCACTTGTTGACCTCTATTAATTAATCTTTTTTTTTCTTGATGCACATTTCTTTTAATGCTCTTAATGAGAAGCAGTAAATAACATCATTAATTTTCTCCTTATTGAAATTTATTTGCTTTAGTTATTTTGTTGCAGTCAAGTGTATGGTCAGGAAGCGTTATCTTCATCACAAACAACCAAGCACAGTAGACTCAAAACTCTGATAACACAGTTTGCTTGGAAAGCAGGAAATTAAAATTATAAGCACAAGGTATGAATGAAGCAAAGAATTTTTTCTGCTTTAAGAGAAACCAAATTTCCTTCCAATTAATTTACTTTATTTTTCAGGCTTCAGACCTTTTGTGGCACTTTCCAGGAAACTCTAATTTAACATCAGTGTTCAAGAACAAATCTAATGTTTAAATTAATGATCTCCCTGAAGTGGGGCCCTAAGATCACAATCTTGGGAAAATTTGGTTCAGAACCCAAATCATGGGCTGTGTGGGATTTAACTTGATTCACTGCACTCCTGTTTCATAATAAAATCATCTGGAGGGATTGCATTCAAAATGCATAAGTAAATAAACCAAATAGAAATCCAAACCCAAAGCAGTGCTACACAAAAGGAAACGAATCAGCAACTTAAACCTCATCAACAACGGTTCATCTTCTTCCCTTGCTTCTGCTGCACAATTTATGGGATTTGAAATATCTGCTTAGGCAGCTGTTTTGGGGTGTTTCATGTGACATTCTGAATTTCCCAGCCCAATTGCAGACCTATGAGCTGTGTTTGCCTCACGTCCAAGTGCCTGCCTTGTTGATGACTCCAGCCTTGGAAAAGAATCAGTGAGATCACCACCTGAGTAACTGAGAGGACTTCTGTAAATCTTTCACACTGGTGAAAGCTTTAATCTGGTGGGGGAATGTTCTATCAAATCTTGGCTCACATTTATTTCTGTTGGCCTGCAATGCATTTTTTTTTAAGGAAAGAACAAACAGGTACTTGCGTAATTCTTAATGACTGATGAATCTACTGTTGCATGGGAAAAACACGTCACTTTACAAAATAACTGAGCACTTCTGCAGCAATATCTACTTATTCTTTGAATTGTCTTGTTGAATTGTACTGTTATTTTCTGAGTTCTCTTTTTGTTTTCTTGGATGGAAAGGGAGATGAAATACCATTTTCTGGATCTGAATATATGTTGTATTTTGTCAGTAAGAGATGTAGAAATTCAAAACCACAGACCACAGGCAGTCTATGCCATATGCAAGCAACATAAACTATTTTTTAGTTATCTAATAACTTTAAGTTTTCAGGATGCCTGTACAAAATAAAAAAGCTAACACTTTTTGATACAAAATGCTTTTTTACAATCTGTGATCTTGTAAAGATGAGACATTTATTTGATGTGCAAATCTAGAACATGTGGAAGTACAGAGAAAATACATTTAGGGTTTATAGACTGTCAAGCACTGAGTACTGGTCTTAGTCCAGATAAAGCTTTATCTCTACGCATGTGAGTGGTTGAACTGATTTTCATGGGACTTTTAACATGCATTTAAGTGCCTTGACAAATAAGGGTCTCAATCTTCCCTACCTTGCAAACCCAAGTTAAATAGCAGGTTTATTAATACTTAATACCTGTCTCCCAGATACATATCACAATGACAAGTGTGGATTACAACAAAGCTATTAAGAAACCAGCCTAAATCTCCAGGCTCCAGGCAGGAAATAAAGACAGCATGGCAATGGGTAACATTCCCTGGCAAATGGGAGAATCCAAAGGCAGTAACTGCTTTCTCCAGTCGTTACCACTCATGAGGAAGGAGGCCACCACTCATTGCTTGGCAAGGCAGGCAAAGTGCTTTAGTTACTACCTGTCTCATCCAAACAGCCAGGAAGTTTTTTTTCTGGAGGGTAAAAAATGTGGCGCATGTGGGGTTTTAAGGACTTTGAACCTCTGAAAAGGAAAACTCACATGTCACACTGAGATCTCATTCAAAAAGCAGTTTAAACTTATCTCTCAGAACACTGCTAGGGTAAAAGAGGGGATTTTACCAATTCTGAGACCATCTGAGATTTTAAAATAAGAAACAGAATTTACTTTCTGCAAGGTCTCAACATTTTTATATGGTCAATTAGAGTGTTCTCCTTTGACAGGACCAGGCTGGATGGGGCTCTGAGCAACCTGGTCGAGTGGGAGATGACCCTGTCCACGGTAGGGGGTTGGAACTGAGGTGAGGACCTGAGCTTGGCTGGACCTTAATACAAACAGACTTATGATTGACACAGATTCAAAACACTTTCTGTGTCCTTCCAGAGATCTAACAAGTGCTCACAAGGGGTCAAACCCTGCAACAGGAGATTGAGGGAGAGTATGAAGTCTCTGTTCTTGGAAATGTGCAAAACTCAGCATAATCCTGAGCATCCTACCACAGCTGACCCTGGTCCAAGCAAGGACTACTTGGTTTCCAGAGCTCCCTTCCAACCCCACTAACCCTATGTAGAGATTTTTAGTAAGACTCTGAAACCTATAAGCTGTGAATAATGTCAGGGAATTGAGTAATATATTCTTCAATCCAGGTGGGACCTTTAATCCACACTAGTGTCAAGGTGCCTTATAAACAATAGAAAATGTGAAACATTACATGAGCTTTTGAAATGCAGCCAATTCTGGGGTGAAATGTAGAACAGTTTAGCAGTTACCAACAAACAAAAAAACCAACAGAAGCCAAAGAATGCCATATGCAACTGAAACTACTGGGGGAATTAGGTAGGAAGAATTTAATTATCCATGCTGGGTTCTGGCCAGAGCTAAAAGTAATCAGAAAGTCAGTGAAAGATCAGAACAAACTGATCTCATTACTCTTGCATTACTTGGATCTACTTCTAAATGGAAACCTCTTTCCTGAGTCTCGGACTGATACTGTTCACATGTAGGTGTGTTCAAAAATATCATTTCACTATCAGTAAAAAACAGGAAGCTGATAAAAAAGGCAGAGTCTCAGCCTGGGTTAAGATAGACTGGGATTTGATTCTCCTGCTCCTGAGGGCAGCAGAGTTTTGTCCTCACTGAAGCTGCCTCTCCTGAGATTTGGAAGTGAATGAGTTGCACCATGTAAGCCAATTAATAAATATTCACTGCTCTCTATAGAACACGAGAATTTTGCATGTAATGAACACATACAAACTACCCAAAGGCTGATCCTAAGAAAATAAATCTAGTTTCTCTTAGTAGGCATAAAACACAACTATGGACTATTGTGAGGAAAGTAAATGGAAAGTATAGTGAGGGAGAAGGCAACAAATTTAGGTGTAATTATGTTTACTCTCCAAAAGTTAGGAACAGTTCAGAAACCAGCTCAAAAATACAAATATAAGAAAATGGTGAGCAGGTTACTGAAAAGTAAGAGGAAAAAAACCATGTGAAACATGGGCAGCGTTCAGAGAAGGCTGAATCAGGATCTCCAATGTGAGTGACAACAAAGGATGGTGGGGAGGAAGAGAACAGCAGCTGCACAAAATCTTTGGAGATTCTGTTTTGGTTGTCAGCGTTGTTCCAGAGTTTATGTCCTCCAGAAAACACATAAGCAATATCCAAGAAATATTTTTCTTCAAATTAATTGTCTTGGGTTGCAATGCAAGATGTAACCAAAAGTATGTATTCTATTGCCATCTGTTGAAACAGGTTGGGGAGGTGTTTTCTTTATCTCTTCCACAACCCATCCTCCCTCCAGGGGGATATCTTCTGTTAATGGGCCATTGAGGCTTCATCCCATTGTGAAATGCTTCACCCAGTGGAAGGAGCTCAGCATTCCTATCTGGATAAAACATGAGATTCAGAACACCAGGACACCCTGTTTGCACTGGATTCCCAGAGGAATCTCATCTCACCACTACTGGACCTTCACA
This sequence comes from Cettia cetti, assembly GCA_013401135.1. NCBI lineage: Eukaryota > Metazoa > Chordata > Aves > Passeriformes > Sylviidae > Cettia > Cettia cetti. Next base: position 37,971 of record VZUI01026802.1, on the reverse strand, counting down.
GGAAAACTACATCCTTCTACAAAATCATCTCTGCTCCAACAGAAGTACATCTGTTACTCCAGGAGGATTTAATTGGACTGCTCCCAACACCCTGACCAACAGGGTGTCGGGCTGTATTCTGACTCTGTCAATGTTTTCTTTTATGTTTGTTCGTTTGTTTTGTACTATTACATTTTTTATTTTCAATATTCCTACTCAAGAACTATTACTCCTATTCCCATATTTTGCCTGAAAGCCCCTTAACTTCAAAATTATAACAATTTGGATGAAGGGGGTTTACATTCTCCATTCCAAGGGAAGCTCTGACTTTCCCTGGCAGACACATGTCTTCCCAAACAGAGACATTAATTTTCCCCCTTTTCACAAAAATAACATAAAACACATTCATTAAAGAACACCTCAACCCTCCAAGGCCAAACCCACTTTCAGCCAGAGCTGATCTCTTACCCATTATCAGGTTTCCAGCAATGAATAGTGTATTATTTCAGTAGTGAATCCTTGTACCTGACAAACAGCCAGCATTGTGTTACAGGAGGAGAGAATAAATGAAAAATAGAAATATTTGGGTGAGGAAAGGCAAGAAAAATCATAAATAGTGTTCTGTTTCTTAAGTAAATACAATAATGCATCAGTTCTGAAGTGGCATTAGGAAGGAAGAAAACATTTGGTGCTGGATTCTTCTTTTATACTACATCTTTCAATACGTATTAGTGTAGAGTTTTTCAATAAACACAAACATGAATCTCTGATGGCAAAAGCGAAGAGGAGCACGCACCTCCTTGTCTCCCACAACGAAAGCTTTAACAAAGAGCAGAGCTTCAGGGATTCTGCACAAAAGTCTCGAGAGTGGGGTTTTGAAGGATGAAAATGCAGCTTCATATCTTGCCAGCACTTGCAAAGGACCTATCACCTGATTGTGAAAAACCCAAAAGGGACAAAGATCAGAATCTGGCCCACCTTCTGGCCGGACACAGGGCACTTTCAACTCTATGTGCACCCTGCACAAAGCCCTGAGGATGACTGCTCAAGTGGAATACAGGGCTGATGCTCCGTAGGTAGCTGGAACAGATCCTTTACTACTCAAGAGTTTTACTACTGAGACATTGCCATATTTTAAGCAACAATTACTCACCTTTCTCAAACAGTTTTATGAAAGCAGAAATTTCTATTAGGATGAAATATGCCAGTGATTAATTACCCCCACTCTTGAAAATCTGGACTTTTATTTCCAATTTGAATGTTTTTAGCTCTCATTTTCAGAGACTGGATCATTTTATGCCATTGCTGGATAAATTTAAGAGTCTTTGAGAGGAGTAAACATCATTGAGTAGCTCTTCCTTGGAGTCTGGCAGTATCTGCAGCATATGTAGGTGAGATTCCAAATGAACCAGTTCAGGAAACAGCAACAAAGCATTGGGCAGGAGCTGAACAAACTCTCTAGGAATTCAGATTGCAGGTGAAAGTCAATGTCTCCTACTCTTAGCCAGAATGAAGTGCATCTAAACAGTGTCCCTGACAATCCCATCTCAAAATTTCAGTCTTACCCCAACAGAGCTTCCCACTTGCACTTCACTGACTCTCAGGTCATTTGAGAACCAAAGCACTACAGGAAATCATCCTATTCAGAATTAACCAAGAGTGGCCATGTTTGTGCCACAGCACAACCTGGCCCCAGGTAGTAAGGAATGTGCAGATGTCCTGCCTGGGAGGCAGGGAAGTGAAAAGCCCTGGGCAGTGTCCTCAAAGAGGGAGCAGGGTCTGTTTTGCTGAGTGCAGAACAACTCCTCATTGTGTGTGCTCAGCTAGCAAGGGAAGTCCCCTTCCTCCTCAGCCCCAGCCCAGCACAGCTCTGACAGATTGGAGCTGGTAGGACCAGGCTATGACAAACCATAGGCAACTGGGGTTGTTTATTTTGGAGAAAAGGAGGCTCAGGAGAGACCTCATCACTCTCTGCGACTCCTGGACAGGAGGGTGGGGCTCTGCTCCCAGGGAACAGTGAGAGAACCAGAGAACACAGCCTCAAGCTGTGCCAGGGGAGGTTCAGGTTGAACATTAGGAAGAAATTCTTCACTGGATGAGTGATTGGGCATTGGAATGGGCTGTCCAGGGAGATGTCACTGTCCCTGGAGGTGTTTAAGGACATGTTGCACTCAGTGCCATGAGTGACAGGGTGGTGTTGGGTCACAGGTTGGACTGGATGCTCTCAAAGGTCTTTTCCAACTTCATTCTGTAATTCTGGGAATGGGATACAAGTTCCCACTGCTGTGGCTTCCGATCCTGAACTGGTGTTCTCACAGGCTCACCTGCCAGCACAGGAGCTTGTCCTGCTGCAGCCCCAGCAGAAAAGCTCATCCTGTTTTTCCCTCTTTATTGTACTGTGCCATTTACCACCTGAAAACATTGATTTGTCTCTGTGCATGTGCATGTTTTTATCCACGTGTGCTCTGCTTGTTGTCCATCCTAGGCAAATCTTTATTATCTGAGCATCCCCAAAAGCATGTTCCACTTAAAGCTGTAATTTCTAATGGGGTGTTGCAAAATCACTGCAGTTAATGGAGTTACCACAAAGCACAGACAAATCAGGCCTCTGCTGGGTGTCGGCAATTGCCTCATTAAGTAAAAGCATTTATCAACTGCAGATTTACGTAGAAAAAAAAATTAAAAAGCAACAATCTGTCCCTACTGTTCTAAGAATAGAAAAATGTAGAAGACAAAGAATAAAAGGAAAACATGTGAAATTAAAAATAAATGAAATAATATTAAAAAATAAATCTTTCTTCCTTTTTGCCGTTTCATTTATTGATTCCAGCTTCCCCACTAAAATAACACAGCAGTAGGATTGTTAGAAAAAAACATAGGCAGATTAAATAAAATTAGATTTAAAAAAATCAGGTGATAAAGCTGATTAGATAAACAAGACAGATAAATCAATAGAGAGATGAATAAGTCAGATACCAGATTTACTGTCTGGGGATCCACTGAGCTCCTTCTATTAGAATTTGAATGTGCCTTGGAGATTTCTCAGAAGCTGCTATATCTGACAAAATTACCCCAAAATTACTTGCCAGCACTGCTGGATCCCAACCCAGAGGCACCTACTTTAATGCTATCCTTGAAAAGAATATGCTCCACTACAGAAATTATGCTGACAAACACCACACCTCACCTCTGCAACTGCAGGCCAGAGAAGGCTCTGTGAGGAAATAAATATTCCTTTATGTTGAATCAGAAATATATATCAGATCTCTTGCTCCAACTACAGGTCATTAAATTGGCTTTATAACCCCTTTTCCTCAATCTTCCTGACTTGTTTATCAGGATGAGTTTATTCTCTGGTGAAACACTGCCAGCTTGGTCATACCCCAGTCCTCCCCCAGCCCTCCCCAGCCCTCCAAATCTGTCAAAGCTGCTGTTTGACCAGCATATCAGCAGGTTCCTTTTCGTCTGGAGCAGCCCCTGAGACCACAAGCTGCAATGTGGGGTACTCAAAACATATCCCAGGCTGCTCCATGGGTAGAACCGGTGACTCTTCCCCACTGAGAGAACATAAAATCCATTTACATTTTCCTTTTCTGGGTCACATTAAAAATGTGCTGCCCAGCTGCAAGGATTGGATTACAGCCAGCACACTCACTGTGTGGGCTGTGTCAAGATTTATGATGTCCTTTAACTAATAATTTTCTAGCTGTTAAGTTCTTGAGATTTGTAAATAATGTGGCAGACAAGTGCACTGCAATCACTCAGCATCTGCACTGAGTTTTAAAACAAGGTTGTCTGCTTTTAGAAGAGAGGAGGAGGATGTCTGCACACCCCTCCAGTGAAGAATAAAGTACATTCTGTGTCAGTAAGGAAAAAACCACATTCTGATGAAAGAGTGTTTGGGTGGATGGATTAATCTTCCAAAGGCACTGTGGACCACTAATGGGACATCTTTGTCCCTCCAGGGGATACCTGCAGCTTGGAAAAGTCCACTTGTGACATCCACTTGTTGAAGGACATTATCTGCAATGCCCACACTCCTGGAAATGGTTTGCAAAGGTGAAACTGATGATGGTTTTCCTACAAAAGTTCTGTGCCATCGCTGTGAAGAACAGTCAGGTCATGTTCCAGACATCATTTCCAAGGGACACTTAATTCCTCCATTATGGGTTTGGTCCACAGTCATCCAGGACAACCTACCCTGCTGAATCATGGGACATCTCATCAAATCTCAGGTTGTTTCCACTCATGACTCTATGGTCTTCACAAATATATAATGAGCAGCACTATCAGTTTCTGCTGCATCCAAATAAAACTAGCACTCTAAACCACATTAGCACTAATGTAGTGTGTTACCCACCTTGAGTTCCAAGTCTATTTTTAAGAATGATTTATGAACAAAAATTGACATGCATAATTAACTTAATTTGAGTATTCTGGGGTAGGTAAATGTTATTATAGAACTCTGGTCTAAATTAAACAAAATTAAATTCTGATAAAAATTCACTATCCTGAATCCCCCAATGAGCCTATGCTTTAGCAGAAGATATCATGTAAAAACCATTAGTTTAAAACTGAATGAATCTCATTCTTGCACTATTAATTTTAGTCCTTTAGTTTCATACTTCAGGTTTTTGCAGATTATGCTTGATTTTTTTAATAATGGTATTTAAATTAGCTGTTTGATATGTGATAAGAATACCTTGACAGATACGTTTCTAATTTGACCTGCAGGATTTAATTTCAGAAAGTTGAACTTAATTTGGTGTCTTTGCATCCCTTCTTCCTTTTCCTGGCTTCCTCTGTGCCACACGCTTTCCTCTCATGTCTTTGATATCATAGGAAGGCAGACAGCAACAAATATTCAGCTCCAATCATGCCAATGCATATTTATTTGTATTTTAAATGGCATTAGAAGAAATTTATTCTAAGGCAGCTTAGAGAAAAACATACTTAAAAAAGATCACTATGTTAAATGTATATCTGGGTTCAGCACAAAAATCACCCTGCTCTGAATAGTGAATGCCTCCTATTGCACCTTTCTTTTTACCTATAGAGCAGCAAGCTCAGGAGCACTCAGGGAGCACAGCTCTGATGATGAAGTAGAGAGAGAAAAAACCCTTCAAAGCACATGAAAGCAGCAAGACAGAAGTTCTGTACACACATCAATTTTGTTCAGCTCACATCAGAACAAAATTTTCCAAGAGAGCTCTCCTACATTTTACCTTTCCAATTAGAACAAGTTTTCAGCATCAAAAATTACATTTTTTAAACTTTTGGTCATTCCAACCCTGAGTAACCAAATCCCTAGTCATAACAAGACAGCAAAACAAGAGAAAAGCAAAACATTGTTTAGAGAGTAGGAAATAGTCTAAATTTTCTGCAATTAAAGTTCTGCAGAAGCTGACCATGCCCATGTTCTCTTCATTTCTGTGTCATGGGTCACTCAGGTGGATACTGCATCCTTTCATCAGCCAAAACAACACAACATAAAACCCATTCCTTTTCTGAGGTCCCACTGGGAAGGATGGAAGTAAAGCCTTGGGGTCTGGTTACTTGCAAAGGAGTTTGGATGCAACCTCAGTGCTGCGAAATGGTCATTTACTGCAGTAAATTTTGCCACTAACAGTAATGCTCTTTTTTTGGATGTCCTAAAGTATAATAGGAGTAGGGTTAAAAAAATCAGAAGTCACTCATTCCATAATACAACAAACATTCCAGTCTTAAAATGGAACAAGTACTGAGGATCAGGATGCTTTGGTTATTTTTAGTGAAGATTATAAAAACCTTGCTAAACTATTTTGGAGGTATCAAAGAAATAACTGGATGTGGCATTCGGTGCTCTCATCCTGTTAACAGGGTGGCAAATCAGACAAAGCTGGGACTTGATCTCAGGGGTCTTTTCCAACCTCAATGATTCTGTGCTTCTATGAATTTGAATAGATGCATATTTCCTCCATACACTATTATTCCTCATAAGACCCCATATGCTAGCTCCAGAGTTGTCTTAATTAGCTTTTTCATTTTGATAGTGATACTATTGAATTGTCTCCAATCTAAAGATTATTATTAAGTACTGTTACAATGGCTTGTCAAAATAATCTAACAGGACTTAAAAGACTCACCTGTTAGTGAGTACTGTGCTATAACTCACCTGTTAGTGAGTTATAGTACAAACAATGAGAAATGAAAACTCATCTTTTTATCATTTGAAGTATTACATGATCCTTAAAAAACTTGATTACTGACCAGTTCTTTTACTTTCCACTTTATTTTTTCTGTCTCTCCAAGTGGATTCTGTTTGCAGCCTGCTGCAATTCCCTGTTTTCCCTGTTTCCACTGAGGGGCAAGATAGTTTAGGGTTTTAAAAAGTTTTGGTGAGGCTTATGTACTCAACATCTACTGTGTCCTAACCACAGAATTATTTCCTAGGGTGGCTGCAAGGCAACCTAGGCAGGTCAGTCAGGGTGTTCCAATCTTGTTCCTGATCCTGGGATGATCCTGCAGCACAACATACCCCCTGTATCACAGAAGCTCTTGAAAAGGACAGTCTTAGACCCCACAACCCTGCTGGAATTTCCATTTCCATTGGAGGACAACTTTTTGTCTCACCTGGTGAGTGAGCCCACCAGAAGAGGGACTATGTTAGACTGGCTGTTTGCAAACAGAGATGGGCTGGTGGGAGATGTGGTGGTTGGAGACCACATGGAGCACAGTGATCATGAAATTATAGAGTGTGGGATTGCCTGGACCTGCTCCAAGGTCAGGGTGAATAAAACTCAGGAGATGTTGTTTTTGAAGTCTCACTCTGAAATTTATTATCGTTATCTATTACAAACTCACCAGATGTGTGCTCTCTCTAACAAGTTGAGAAAGTGAGCTAAAATGATGCCTATTCAAGGCTATTTAAGTCCCAATTATTCAATAAACATTTGACATTTTTATTATTTATGCTTCTAATCCAATTATTATCACCTGAAACTTGCAATGCGGAATTGTTTCACCCAATTACAGGAAACCACCCAGATTCATGAAGAAGGAAGAAGAAGGTGCAAAAAGACAACTAATCCACATCCAAAGTTCTCCATCTTGGCTCCCATATATCACCATACACTAAAATCCGAAATCTAAGTTTTCCATCCTGTGAGATCACACAATACTATCAAACTATCCAAGCTACACATAGACTGCTTCTGTGCTATCACTCAATTTTGGAAGCCTTTTCCAAGGCCTCAGGTCAAATGAGGTGTTTTCTTGAGGGCTGGCACCCTTCAATTCAGAAAGCTTGAAGTTTTCAGCCTTCAGAGTTCCAACAATAGAGTTATCAATATTTGGCGAAATCAGGAGGAACATCAATAAGACTTTTACACTGGATTTCCAGAGGGCAGAATTTGGCTTATTTAGGAGACTGATTCAGAGAGTTTCTTGGCAAGCAGACCTTAAAAACAAAGGAGTTCAGGAAAGATGGGCATGCTTCAAAACAAATCTTGTGGGCACAGAAACAGACTGTCCCTGTGTGCCAAAAGATGAGTTGATGAGGCAAACATCCAGCCTAGATGGGCAAAGACGTTTTGAAGGAACTTAGGAATAATAAGAGAATGTATCATTTCTGGAAGGAGGGTCAGGTCACTCAGGAAGTATTTAAGGGGGCTGCTAGGGCATATAGGAAAAAATTAGAGAGGAGAAAGCTCAGTTAGAACTTAATTTGGCAACTTTTGTGAAGGATAATAAAAAATCTTTTTACAAATATATTAACAGCAAAAGGAAGTGCAAGACCAACATTTGTTCTCTATTGGATGTGGGAGGGAACTTAGTAACTGCAGATGAGGAGAAGGTGGAAGTGCTTAACTCCTTCTTTGCCTCAGTCTTTAGTGGGAAGACGGCTTGTCCTCAGGACAGCTGTCCTCCTGGGTTGGTACATGGTGTCAGGGAGCAGAATGGTCCCTCTGTTATCCAGGAGAAGGCAGTCAGAGAACTGCTGAGACTCTTGGACGTTCATAAATCTATGGTCCCAGATGGGATCCATCCCAGGTCCCTCATCACCTGGCAGATGAGCTTGAGAAGTCGCTCTCCATGATTTACAATCAGTCTTGGCTCACTGGAGAGGTTCCAGATGACTAGAAGCTGGTCAGAGTGATCCCCATTCACAAAAATGGTAGGAAGGAGGATCCTAGTAATTATATGCCTGTTAGCATGACCTCAGTACCTTGTAAGGTAATGGAACAGTTTATAGTGAGTGCCATCATGCATCACTTAAAGGATGGCGAGGGTATCAGATTGCAGGGGCCTAGTGGGCCTAGTGGGCCTAGTGGACCTTCAGGTGCTACAGCAGTCCCTGGCAGAAGCGCCTTTATCAAGGCACTCTATGCACCAGGCACACAGGAACTCTCGGGTTTGGAGAGAGTAATTCAGCTCTTTGTGAAAGGTGTCAAGGCAGCCTTTGTCCAGGGGAAGGTCAGGCAATGCCACGAAGCACCATGCGAGACAGGTTCTTCTTTTCCTAGGGTCTTCTTGCTTCAGGAGCTCCTGGGAGATGCTCAAGGGAGCAGACTTTTATACACTTATATGAGGGTGGGGACAAGAACTTGGACCAATCAGAACATGGATAAGGAAAACAACCAATTAATAAACCAATTCAAAATATACCAATAGGAGAATGGAGAAACTAGGAACTGTATGAACGAAAAATCAGGGAGGAACAATCTGCATACTGCAGCAAAGACTCATGGGGGTGTTTCAGTTACCTTGCCAGGAGTCACAGGGAAGTCACTTAAAAAGACCTCCCAGAGGGCAAGGCCTACCACTTTGAAAACAGCTCATGTGCTGAACACCCTCCAAGGGAGAGAGATCTCCTTTGTGGCAGCCAGGGGGGCTGCCACAACAGACCCAGCCAGCATGGGTTTAGGAGAGGTAGGTCATGTTTGACCAACCTGATCTCCTTTTATGACCAGGTGACTTGCCTGGTGGATGCAGGAAAGGCTGTGGATGTTGTCTCTTTGGACTTAAGCAAGGCCTTTGACACTGTCTCCCACAGCACACTCCTCGAAAAGCTGGCAGACCACAGCGTAGACAGGAGCACTCTTTGCTGCATTAAGAACTGGCTGCATGGCCAGGCCCAGAGAGTGGTGGTGAATGGTGCTGCATCCAGCTGGCCGCCAGTCACCACCAATGGTGTTCCTCAGGGGTCTGTGCTGGGGCCAGTTCTTTTCAGTATTTTTATTGACGACGTGGATGAGGGTATCGAGTCTTTCATTTGTAAATTTGCAGATGGCACTAAGCTGGGAGCATGTGTTTATGTGTTGGAAGGTAGGAGGGCTCTGCAGAGAGACCTGGAACTGTTGCATAGATGAGAAAAAGCCAATAGGGTGGAGTTTAATAAATCCAAGTGCTGAGTTTTGCATTTTGGCCACAAAACCCCCCCTGCAATGTTATAGGCTGGGGACAGTGTGTTTGGACAGTGGCCAAGCAGAAAAGGGCCCTGGAGGTACTAATCAACAGCTGGCTGAACATGTCAGCAGTGTGTCCTGGTGGCCAAGAAGGCCAATGTCTCCTGGCCTGCATCAGGACTAGTGCTGCCAGCAGGAGTAGGGAGGTCATTCTTCTCCTGTACTCAGCACTGGTGAGGTCACACCTTGACTACTGTGTCCAGTTCTGAGCCCCTCAGTTTAGGAAGGACATTGAGACTCTTGAATACATCCAGAGGAGGCAACAAGGCTGGTGAGGGGCTTGGAACACAAGCCCTATGAGGACAGCCTGGAGAAAAGGAGACTCACAGGTGACTTTATCGCTCTGTACAACTTTGTGAAAGATGGTTGTAGTCAGGTGGGTGTTAGTCTCTTTCACCAGGCAGCAGCTGACAGAACGAGAGGACACAGTCTCAAGCTGTGCCAAGGGAAATACAGGCTGGATATTAGGAAAAGGGTTTACACAGAAAGAATGATAAACTGCTGGAATGGTCTGCCTAGGGAGGTGGTGGAGTCACCATTCCTGGATGTGTTTGAAAAAAGACTGCATGTGGCATTTGTTGCCATGCTTTAGTTCAGGTATTAGGGCATGGGTTGGACTCAATGGTCTTGGAGGTCTCTTCCAACCTAGTGATTCTATGATTAAGGCAGTGCATTTATGTTCATATGTCACATGAGGCATAAAGTCCATCTAGAAATGGTCTGTTTGTATCCTGCTATCCAATAAAGCCAAAACAATTTTTAGATTATTTAGGATATTAAAGAATTTGCTGACCTTTTTTTAAAGACACTGTGAGGGACACTACAATTTACTTTGATCAGAAACATTGCCAGCATATCATCAAATAATCAGATGACAGCTATTTTCACTTGTGCAAATTCTTTTGATAATTTGCTACAATACTAAAAAGACTGGGACACTCGTAGGAAACACTAACAGAAAATAATTGTTTTTGTCCTTTGGAATTACACAGCCAAGCTCTATTTTCATTTGCACTCATGTAAATTTATTATGGGTCCATTCACCCCAGCAGTCCCATGATTCTGCAAGCTCCAGTTCTAGAGCCTGGCAAAATCCCTGCCAAGCCAGATATTTGCAGTTCCAGATTTACTGTGATGAAGCATCTCTGTGCTTAGTCCATCAATCATCATTCTTGTGAGATGCAGGAGGTAAACTGAATCATGGTCTCTGTCCCAGACATTTCCACATTTTTGGGTGATCTATGTTATCTTGTTCTTCCTCCAATAACTTCAAAAGTGGATACAATGAAGAAAAAAAATGCAAAAGTTGTGGTTTTTAAAAAAATTTTTACTCCTGTCTCAAGACTAATAGAAGTTTCTAAAATGTTATATTTATTTAATTTGTAAAATTAATTATCCCACTCAGAAAATTCTTGTTTTGAAATTTGCGGCTAAGAAAAAAAACCTTAGAAATCTTGTCCAGACTCAAATATTTTAATGAAACACCTGCAGCAGTCTGTGTTCATCTCAAATTTTAAACTTCTTGGAGTTTACTCAGTATAATAATCAGAGGTGAAATAAGGTTATCACAACTTAAAAAGACCTCTTGTGCTAAAGGATTTTGGTACTTGAGGGGGGGGGGAATACCTATTCTCTATTGTTCTAATGAAACACAAAAAACAGGATAATTCTTTTTTTTCTGTTCCCATTACAGATAAGAAAAAAAAGGACATCAATTTATGGCCATTCTGAGGATATTTAAATGAAATGAACAGCACTTAAAATATGCATATGAAATATTAGATGGATGAAGTCTTGAATCTGAGAAGTCATTAAGTCTTCATTTGGCTTAACTTACAAAGACTGTTCAATAATTAGTAGAATTTTTTATATTCGAGAGGCATTGATGATTCAAAAATAACCACAGAGAACAGACTATAAAATAACCAAGGCAAAAAAAATCTATGTAGATTTTATGAGAAAGGCAAAATTTCATTTACAGATTTACATCATGTTACATTGATGATTCCTAAAGTGTTCAACTGCAAATGGGAAAAATCCACAGTTATTTCAAAATGCTCAGATTAATAGTTGTTAAATTAGATGGGTTTATTAGGACAAAGTTATAAAATGTGCAGAGAGTAAAATGTAAAAATAATGATTGGAAAAAAAAAAAAAAGGAATGTAAAATTCCCAAAACATTTACTGCTGAGATGAAATAAAGCTGACTTTGCAGGAGAATTTTCAGGATCTCCTGAGCACTTGGGAAGTGTGTTCAGGAAAGCAGAGAGGCAGAAATATGTTCCTGCACAGAGAAATCACTTGTTCCTTCCCAGGCTGAAAATGATGGCATCCTGTTTGAGAACAGCACCTGAACTTCAAAAAATCCTCCACATCATTCAGGGCAGGTGTGACATTTGACAACACAACAATACAGGACAAAGCATTATTTTTTTAACATTCTTGTGATAATGTCGGGACTTCTACCTTAAATCTCCTCCTATTTCAAAATTCAGCCTGGCTCAGCTCTGCTCTTCCTCAAGTTCAACCCCTCCTGATCATTCAGGAAGCATCTGGATTTTTCCTTCCTTTCAGTCATATAATTAAATATGTATTTTTTTAATTTAACAACTGCATTGCCAGTGAATTGCACAAGGTGTAGCTTTTTCCCATTTACGCAAGAGAAGCTTTTTAAAGGACAAAAAAGTATAAAACAGGACAACCCACAGGCATGGGCCGGTCAACCAGCCTACAACTTTCTGTTCTGCCTTCCCAAAAAGCCCAGCCTGGGAGGGAAGGTCACAAAGCCAAGCAGGTGTCAGTCACATAGCAAGCCAGCGAGGACATAACCTGTTAAAAACTCAAAGAGAATCAACATGAAATAAAATAAAATAGTATAATAGGCAGGGGGGGAGGAACAGCTCATATACACCTGGAAGCTAAAAAAGATCACATAGAACTTTATACCCCCAAAGAGGTACTGAATGGCAGAAGGGCATGACTTGCTGGCTCACTGGTAATTTCTGACCAGCACAGCAAAGGCAAAACTCCTCCTTTTTCCTCTCCCACTGTATTTTTCTCCCTTTTTCATCTCTCTTCCCTCTGGAGTGTTAGCTGAGCAGCATTCCCCACTCCATGGGCAGCCTACATTAAGTGCAGGGAAAAAACAGCCAATCTCCCAGCAAAAGGAATTACCTCCCCTCTGCCTCACTTTGCCACCGCAGGAACTCCACAAAGAGCCAAGAAGTTTTTCCTAAGGAAGCAAACACTCTGCCTATAAACCCATTCTTATCAAACAAGGAGAGCCTGGCTCTGCTTACTTGTGTTAATTACCACAACTTCTGACAAAGGAAGATGTCTTCTTTCCCAAAAGGGTTTGCTTTCATGTTTGGAGAAGGAAAATAAAGAAAAAAATAACAAGCACATATTAATCTGTCGAGGCAATTGCTCCATGCAGCATGGGGTGAACAGACAGCCCTCAGACCTCTCATTGAAGCTGCAGTCACTGGCAAATGATAATACATGCTCAAAGCAAATAGATTAAGATTAAAAACATTTGTATAGAATGCCACAAGAGATTAGAGCACTTCTACAGATGTTTTCCTCTCAATGGCAAAAATAAGAAAAATACCAGCCTATCAACACAGTTTTAAATACAGCCTCAAACAAAATGTTTGCTAGAAATTGTTCATTCTATGCTTGGAAAATTCACTTTGGCACATGAGAGCTTCTTAGTCCAGTGATATCCAGCAGGAGAAACATCTTCAGGCCTCCAGTTAAAACAAGTTCTTTTCTAAGAGCCCTGTTTTATTATCTATCCATACTTAGACGTGTAATCCTGTCATTTGACTCATCTCCTCCTTATGACCAGACAGCATTTTGACTGTGCACCTATTTTATACATTTTCCATTAACAAATAAGGGAGGGTTCAGTGTATTTATGTGCACACACGTCTGTATATGATCATACTTACATACAGGAAGGTGCAAAATTACAGGAACAGTTGCAATGAAGAGTTGAGTGTAATGGCAAGATCTCAGAGCAAATCACAGGCCAAATGACCATCACTGAATATTATGAAAATCTGTCCTTTATTCTCCCTTATCAGCAAAGACAAGTGATGGACATTATCATAATTTCCAAGAAATAATGCATCTTATCTCTTCCAAGACCCTGGAAATGCATTTGTTTGCATATCCAGACTGGAAGGACTGAAAGCCCTGGGGTTAATAATGAGATACTTAAACCCAAGGAAAAAAAAGATACAAATGTTCAGTAACACCAATATCTCCCATTGCACTATAAAGAAACCGTTTCTTTCAGCTAGAAAATATTTCTTCAATATACATCTACAAATATCTCTTCTTAATGTGTTTTAGAGTTTTCATGGAAACTTAAACAGGTTGGAAGAAAAAAAAATAATAAAATTACTTTATCTGGGTTGAAATTCAATAATTCTCCTTGTGGGAGGAGGATTGGGGTTCACAAGGGCATCAGAATCAGTCAACAAATAGATTTATAGTTTATGCTTTAGAAGCTTGAGAAGTAAATCAAATACAAAAGTAAATGAAGCACAGCAGGGAACTGTCACTCATGACAGAGCCAGAGCTGGTGCCCTGTGCTAATCTTGGAGTTTCTAGAAGAGTCCAAGTGACAAGAAGATGACAGATTGGGTTCACAATCATAATTATTTAGATAATATCAAATACAGGATAGTTATTTTGAAAGAAATATGATCTGCTGCTTTAGCCCCACTGTATTTGCCAGCCCTAAACTCCAGCAAGTCAGAGCTATGGAGAAAATGGTTTCTAAGCAGTCTGCACATACCAGGATTAGAAATAGATTTTTCTGGGTTTGGTATAATTTTCTTCACAAGAAGTCTTCTTTAATATTTAGGGTGAAAACTCTTAGGTCCAGATAAATATCAAACATTAATCTCCATTTCAAGAAACATTATTCCTTTCTACAAAATTTCCCAGAGTGAGGTATTGAGCAAAAGAGAATCTAATCTGAAATGTTAGTCTGGGTTTCTTTCTTATGTCTGGACCTCAGCCCACATTTACCAGTTCTAACAAGAACACACCAGTTCCCACTGTGATTTGTCTTCAGAAATGAGGTCTTATGATTCTCATTTTTCAGATCCCTCCAGAATATATCTCGAGAAGTCAAAATCCCAGGCTTGTCATATCTGTCAAGCTGATGTTGCTTTGAGACAGCTGAGTTACTATGGTTAACTTAATCACAATATACTGCTTCCAGTTTGTTTGTGGCCACAGATACACAGAACACTTGAGTCAAAATTAAAATTGAACAAAGCAGAGCAATATGCTGCATTGTTTCATTTATTTCTCCAAACTAAGCACAGTAGCAATACAATTTAAATACAAAGTAAGCTCACTCAATGGCACCCAAGAGAAGATTTCTGCGCAGATAACTGATACTTGGAGAAAATCCTGTCATGCTCTGAAGCACAATGATTATCTTGCTGCAATAAAGAGCAAAATGGAAATTTCCTCACCCAACAAGTCTGTACTAAGTGGCTTTGACATTAGAGATAACGATTACTGTAATCCTTGTCAGCAGACACTGCCTGTCATCTCTGCCACAGAAACACCTTCCCAATAAAACACTGCACAAAGGATCCTGCTAGGAGAGGAGCAGAAGCAGGTCATGATCAATCCTTGCAAAGCAGTCAAATAAACCTGCATAGCAACCAATGAACAAAGCCATACTGTTAGATGAGCTATGATTAATTGCTTTCAAATTAGGGGATTTTTTTGTCCTAAATACTTCATTTTGTCTCTAATTTCTGAAAGGTTTATTTTCTGTGGCTACAGAAACCAGTTTTCTTCATTAAAAACAGCATTAGCACTGTCCTGGTCAGGTAAAACAGGTGTGACATGTGGTCATGCCCAGCAGCTCTGATGCTACATCTGCAAACACGATACCTTTACACTGAAATGTTTGTGGAGTTTTTTTGCTTCGTTGTGTTTATTTTTTTGGGAGGTGTTTTTTGGTGGGTTTTTTGGGGGTTTTTTTTGTTTTTTTTTGTTTTTTCTTTTTCATTTTTGAACTTATCTGGCTCAAGGAGATTAGAACACCACACAGAAAGCTGATCTAGCTTAATCACTGCCTCCTTTAAAACTGTTACAAGTAAGCCTAAGGGCTTCTTCTAGACCCATTCGTAAAAAAAAAAAAAGTATCTGCATCTCAAACTCAGGTCCTCACTGTTTCTTCTGAGCTCTTCAATAAAAAATATTATTTTCATTCAGGCTATACTGTCAGAGAACTGCTGCATCCAGAGGAACAACTACTGTTCAAACCATTGGCACAGCAGGACTCTAGGCAATAAAACCCCCCACATTTGCACCATTTGCTCTTTGCTCATCTTTGTATCTTCTTGCAGCAATTCAGTCTGTACATTTTGTAGCAAACATCAGTCAGCCACATATATTTGTGTTTTGACCTCCCTGGAATTACTAACACAATGAATAAACAGATCCTGTAATACCAAAGCCGTGCCTTACTCCATTTGCTTCAGACATTTCAAACACACTCTCTGAAAACTGGGCAAGTCGAGCCAGTCTCCTCTGTATCAAAGAGCTTTTGAATCCCTGATCCAGGAAGGGGTTATTCTCTGCATGCCTGAATCTGCCACAGTGGGAAATCAGTGCTCCCCACTGCAGGCTGAAACTTCTGGCAAAAACTCTGTGCTGTGCCTCTGTAAAAAATTCACCCTTTAACTGTGCTTGCAAATCTATTTACAAATAGCTGCAGACTTCACTGCCAGATACCCAGGTTTAAATAAGGAAGGGGGAAAGAAAAAAAACAAACAAACAAGATAAAGGGACCCTTCAAAGCTGAATTATAGCGTATGATGATAATATTAAACAAACTGCACATGAAAGTCTGTTTGCTAAATAATATATTGCTATAGCAGTACTGTAATGGACAACAAAAATCTTTTGATTTTCTGCAGCGAGCTTTCCTAAGGAGCACTACAGATTTTATCAGCTGTTGAGAAGCAATGACTCTAAGCTGCTTTTTCAGCAAACAGGCCCCCTGTATTAGCCATCCCTGCTTGTGTTAAGCTCTCCTGCCTAATGTACCTGGTTCAACAGTTGTCAAAAACAACAGGGGATTTGGAAACCCCTTTGTTTGGGAGGTGCCTGTGAGGCTGTATGGAGAGAGATCTTCCACAATCAAAGCATAGTTTTTAGGAGCACTCTCTCTGAACAGGAGAAATGAGCTGCAGAGATTTCACCACGGGGGTAGCACAGCCTTAGAGAAGGTCAGGGGGAGAGGCTGCAAAAACGACATCATCAGGGGTTTTGAAGATTCAGAAATCGATAAACTGGCCTGATGCAGCACAGCCAGCCCCATTTAAAGCAAGAGGCTGGAGCAGAGCCGTCCAGAAGTACATTCTAGTCACCATTTCTATGATTGAAGAATCATTTGTTTTGTTACCAGATGAACTAATGAAGGTGACACAGGACTATGGTTTTCCTCTGAGATTCTCCAGTGCCCACATTAATGTTTGCAAACCGCCTGATAATGTCCCACAAGAGACAGGATTTGAGTTGTTCCTATTTCTAACACCAAGAGCCTCTTCTAAAAGCTGGCAACTCAGAGTCTACTGTATATAATAATGGATTCAGAAAAATCACGAATACAGTGTATAAGTCCAAACTTTCAGAGCCCTTCAATACATGCCTGAGAACTTGACTCTGGTGACTGAGACCACCCAATCACAGCAGGTGATCCAGAGTGTCATATTCTCAGAGAATGGGGATTGGCAATATTTGACTTCCTGTAAAAGAATATTATAAATTAAGTAAAAAAAGAGAGAAGATTACATCTAGTATGGCTTGCTAAAGGCTTCAGGGAGAAAAATAAAAGAAGAAAAAAAAAAAGAAAACATGAACTCTTTGTGAAAACCATACCTTTGATTTGCTAGAGCAGATAGGGATCAAAGTATGCTGCAAATTACAGGAGGAGAAAAAGTTAACACAGCTCTCAAAATGAAACAGCTTTTCTTAAACAAAACCTTGTGATAATATGATTGTTTCTAATAAGAATGTTTTAATCAGCTTAATGAAGAGCTAATTTTAAGATCTTTGCCGAAAGAAATCCAAAGGATTTATTCAAATCATAAGTAAAAGGATTTAGTATCATTTCTACCTTTGAGATGATGCACAGGGAGGGGGGGGGTGTTGGCAAATTTATATTTCCAAGAAATGCAAAAAGAATGATAAAATCCTCCTGGAGTCTGTGCCTGTCACTGTTAGAGAAGAGATCAGGAACTACACACAAAGGCAGGAAGAGCAACCTTTTTTGCACACCAATATGATCAAGCACAAATAGATCTGGACATCACCCATTCACCCTCCGAACATACAATGCTGTCCTCTAACAGGAATCCACCCATTACTGGAATTATGCCTCTAGTGAATCCAGAACCAGAGGTAAAGCAAAAACGGTGAATAATTAAGTAACCATATGAACAC
Organism: Cettia cetti; assembly: GCA_013401135.1. NCBI lineage: Eukaryota > Metazoa > Chordata > Aves > Passeriformes > Sylviidae > Cettia > Cettia cetti. The sequence continues at coordinate 20,059 of VZUI01026802.1, read as the reverse complement.
ACATTTAAAAACTTGAATAATGGGTGATCTACTCACTGATAACCCTTGAATGAAAGTTGAATGAAAATTAAATGTTAATGCATGGAGAAAAAGAATTTAGATATAAAATATTCTCATTTTATGTTATTGGAAATCCATGCTATTAGTGGATAGACTTCTGTTTACAGGGGGAGCATGGGGGATATGGGGTTATAATTGTTAAAGTTGTCAAGGCTTATGTTCACCAGAAGACCCTGTGGGAAGGCACAGCTGCAGGCTGCATGGTTAGAAGTGGATTGGGTGGTGAGAGATAATTATGACTCGTGGGCAGCAGACTGCAGCTGAGCAGCCAATGGGTGCCTTTCTTCTGTTAAGTTTTGGGTTTGCCTTGTTGAGATTAAAGCTATAAAAGAGCAGTGATTTCTACAATAAAGTGATCTCCTTCAGATGCATAAGGGGGTTTGTGTCCCTTTTTTCCCCATTGCTACAGGAGCAGACTTGTTGGAATTGCTGATATGATTTATCTTCTTGGTGATAAGTATGTTGCTCTGATATTTTAGCCTCACTTGCAATGCTGAACTTTCTCTTTTGTAACATTTATAATTATGCCACAACATCTCACTAATGGGACATTTTAAAGACATGAACACCTGTATCTTGCTCCAGCATCATGGGGGTTCCATGGCTCTTTTCTTAAAGGAACAATGACATTCTTAAAAACTCTCTCTATGCACTCTGTGTGACATTTTCAAACAGGTGAAGGTGCTCGTATCCACCCATGCAATTAAATGATTTGCTGTTTCACAGAGCTCAAAACGTTTTCCTTCTGGAAATGGCACTGGCAACTGAGGAGCATCAAACAATAAAACTGGAACCTATTATGTTGCCTTCCATTAGTGGCCCTGTCCATTGAACAATTAAATGTGGCAAGACAAACACTGCCAAACCCCAGACAAATAAGAGAGAAAGAATCAGAGCACAGACAGGAAAAACATCATTTTTGTTTGTTTTTACCTAAGATATTTACTGTCTATTTATATACATGAGCACACACACACACACACATCAAACCCAGCACAGACTGGGAGAGAAACAGCTGTCTCATGGAACTGAGGCTTAAAATGCTGCTTACACCACACTTCTCCCATTGAGGAGCAAAATTTTCTCTGCTCACAGAGGAGCAGCAGCAGAAGCCCAGCCCCCTTCATAACAACATTCCTGGGAATCACCAACATCCCACCCTGTGAGCACTGTTAATAGTTCTTAATGTCAGCCAATTCAACAGCATCATATAGGTATTTTTCCCTGCCTAATGCTGCTGTTGAGTTTGTGATAAAATACTAAATAATGAGTCAAATTCTGGGAATGTCTATCCTCCATCAAGTGTACTTTTCTTCCAAAACCTTCTTGAGGTGTTTAGTCAAAAAGAAACTCCTTGTGGGCAGAGAATAAATCAGACTAAATTTGAATATCGATTTAGTCTGTCATTTTGTAAAAAAAACATGTTAAATTTGTTACTGGATCTTCCTGGCATTCTAAAACATTCCTACAAAACTCAGAGAGTCCCAATACACCCAATACTTTGAGTCTATTCTTAAAGGAATATTTTCCAAATCTGAAATTTTATGGCTGATATAACCCTTGGATAAAAATCTGAGCACATCCAGCTTTTCTACATAGCCACAGCCAGCTGCAGATAGATCTTGCTTCTTGAAAAAAACATTAACTCCCTATGAAAGCACTGCCAGTGCATTATTACAGCAGACAATTGCTATCAATTAAAAAAGATATTGAGATGAGTCAAAGCTGCCTCAACTGCTCATTCCACTGGCTCTCGGATGGATTTTGAGGTAATGGCAATTTTGCCTTTCTTTTAGTGCAGCCAGGATTTGTCTCTTACTATTTGAATTCAGCAGCTGCACAGCAATGCCCACCTACAAACAGCCATGCAGACACAAAACAACAGCCTGCAAGTGCCAGAATTTCAAAGAAGAATAAATTTATATTTCAATGTTAGTTCAGTATTAAGAAAAAAACCCCATAATAATAACTCAAGCAGGTGGTAGAGGTGGGAATGTGCTTCAGCAAACTGGTATTTTGAAGTTGAAACCCCTCTCTACATCTATAAACTGATAATTTACTGTGTAATGATCGATTTTTATGGATGTCATAATCATATGGAAACAATCCCACTCTCTTTTATACATGGCCATTCATTTTTAATTGCATGGGCCACAGAGACATTTATTCATTTCCATCACAGATGTAGGTGTGTCTCAGCATGTGCAAGAGCCAGTGCAAATATATCATGCACCTGCAGTGCACATTAGGAAAGCTATCCAACAGTAAGTCTGAAATCCACATTCACAATTTTGCAGGGAATAAAAATCAGGCTGAGCCAGTAAAAGATGCTTTGCTGCTGGTTCCTTGCATTTATTGCCACAGCAACTGTTCCTGTTTGGGAAAACTGAAAGCTTTCTCTCCTATATATATGTGAGAAAGAGGGAATAAATATATGCAAGCGGCAGGTTGATATAAGTCAGGGAAGCACATGAGAAGGAGCCACAAACAGGGAAAAGGAGCTCTGGATGCAGGCAGGGAATGGCTCCCTGCATTTCAGAGTCCTCCTGGCCCTGGATGGGCTCAGGCTTAGCATGAAACTGAACTGTGCTGAGACTTCAGACATTCCTGTTTTATAGAAGTACTGTCGTGCCTCTAACCTGGAGCCAACAGCCACCGAGGACGAGGAAGGGATGTACTGAGCAATGAGTGGAGGTTTTGTGCCTCTAATGAGGACAGAGAGAGGTGCATAGGGCTCCAGTGCTGGCCCAAAGTGAAAGATTTATCTTCCTGACAGATAGCAAAAGAGAGTAATGGCCTTTTTTATCCCCAGCAGCTTTCTTCACTGTCTTGTTTTGACTCAGCATGAACTCCATTCCTCCAATTTATTTTTCTTTTCATGGTTCTATTTAGCCTAACCTTGCCTTCTACAGATTCTGGGTTTCTTTGTGTTTGTGGTTTTGTTTGTTCTTGTTTGGCTGGGCATTTTTTGGGGTGGGATGAGTATTCAGATTTGAGCTCCTAGTAACTTTGGGTCTGGTTATAGATAGAAGTTAGGCAAACAAAATAACAGACAGCCCAATGATGAGGTTTCTGTTGGTGTAGAGCATGAGCACCACTGAAATTACTATTTTATACTGCAGGACAATGGTTTCCAAACCATCCAGCTACTTTAAATTTGCCAGTATCATAAAATGTCACAAAAGTTCCTTGTGCTTCAGTTTTCCTTGACAGTGTTTCAAAATGGTATTTTTGTGGAACATTTGCACTTTAATTACTCTTGTTATAGATGAGTAATGAGATGGCTGGCTCTCACAATTAAGGGATGAACATTATGTGTATGTTAAGAGAAGTTTTATAGATGAATAGTTATGTTATTTTTTATATGTTTGCCCCATAGCCCTCTTTCCCTTCCCCATCCTATCATTGTCACTGGTCAGAACATTTGGGGGAGGGCAGGGTCATTACTCAGAGGCACAGCATGGCAACACCTGACCTCCAAACCAGTTGTAAGAAAGTGACCTCCACCAGTGGACTGCAGAGAAGGGACTGACTGACAAGACTTTGGGAGGGGCCAAGGGTATAAAAAAGCAGAACATCAATTTTGTAGATGAGCATATGGCTGCTTATCATGGAGACTCCCAGCGCTGCTCTTTCTCCTTATTCAGTCTTTTGTTGTATTTTGTTAAGGTTTAATACACCTTTTCAATTTTAAAAGTGAGCATTGTTTCTCGCACTCTGATTCCACTTCTGACTATGCACAAAATCACAGCAGCCAAACACAGGCACAAGAGGATTTTTCTTTTTTCAGAGGCTTGGCAGTGTAAGACAAACAAATGAGTTTTCAAAGCTCCAGAAACCTACTTTATCCTAAATTCCTGGTAGCCTTCCATCCCAGAAAAATATCAGCATTTTGAAGTATGTTGAAAATGTTTTGTTAATGACATTTCAGTTGAAGACATCCAGCATTTCATTCAACTTCAGCACAGACAATTCCTTGTCAAGGCACAAGTCCACTACACAAGGGAGAAGGGTTTGTTCTCCAAATGACGAATCCAACCGGCACAGGGCTACAAAGCTTCCAGCATGATTCCTGTATGTCCTAGGAAGTAATTACTTGGAAATACTTCCAGTATCAGGACTTTGAAGCCTCTGAATGTGTTCAAACCACAAGACAGCTGCAGATTCAAGTCATACACCTGGATGTTCCCAGACACACCAAAGGTCACAAGCCTAGCACACACAGAGTTGAATTCCTCTGTCCATGAAAACATAAGGAAGATACTTTGTGAATAAGCCTGTGTCCATATGGAAAGCCTGAAATAAGTACTATACTCAAAAAAAAAATTTCTTTAAATTCTGTAATGTGAAGATTTTTGGAAATAATATGTTCTTAAGGTCTCATTACTAGCACAAGTCTCAACTTTATTTTGGCACATTTATTTCCAGTAACTTTCTTTAGACAGATATCTTCCACATGCAACAGAATATATTAGATTCTTTAGGAAAAAGAAGTAGAATGGCTTTTAAAAACTTTTAAACCTTTTAATTAAATATACTTGGGTGTTTGGTGCCCAAGTCCAAGCATTGGTTCACTGAGGCTCTCTCTGCTTTCCACTGATGTGTATACTGATGATTCTGCTATTTTCCATGAAAGATAAAATGCAGAGAAATTCAATATGCTGCTTCTCCTTTAGGAATTAATTTGCTGAAAAATAGTTATTCTGTCAAGAATTATAACCATATAGGGAGACATCAAAATAATTTGTCTAACTTCTTCCTTTTGCACAGTGCATATCTGCAGTGCTTGCACTGTGCAAGCTGTTAAAGAAAATAAAATATAAATCCCCAAATTCAGGACAAGCATTGTGTGGGATATATGCTTCCAGATCCAGGTTCTAAGGTGAAATCACTGTCTTTAAAGAACTATAAAATTGCTTTTAAATATCCTATGCTTCTAACAAATAATGTATTCAAAATATATGCGATGAACTCCAATTTAAATGAGCTGTGCATGTACAGCTTAGCCCTGCTATTCTCTGTAAATAAGGCCCATTGCCTTGCCTTCCCCATTTCATGTTGGGTTTGGAAACAAATAGTTTCGAGTTTTATAAATAACCAAAGTTTCCTTGAACTACACCTTTCTTGACTCATTCCCCTATGTTCCTATTAGCAGTGAAAAATATGATAGAGCACAAAAAGAGAGAAAGGAACAAAAATTCAGGAAAAAGAATTGTCAAACAGAGCTTTTCCTCAAAAAGCTGATTCATACAATGCTGAACAGTCTCTTTTTCAATGCAGTAAGACATGGAAGGATATGTCATATTCATACAAAAGTACAACAGAATAAAGTTAATCCTTATTTTATTTTCCAGTTAACCTCTGAACAATGTTTATTACCATTATTTAAACAGTAGGCTTTTTTTTCTCTCTGAAATGCTTCACTCACCAGTAGATATGAACTCTCATGATATAAATAATCTCTTAATCTATTCCCTATTGAAGCAAAGATCTAATTTCTTAGTAATTTATGGCACATGCCAAGTAATACTGAAATACGTTACTATTATTATAGAGCCCAGACCTTGAAGCTTGACAAGTAATGATGAGTATGGGGAAAATATGTCAGCATGTTTCTGGTGTGAAATTTATAGACTATTGAAGTTTTTAATTTCAAATTGGTAATTGTACAGTAAGAGGTATTGTCTTTTGAAAGATATGTGTTTCACAACTGATAACATACTATGGACTTCAATAACATGATTCTGAAAATCTATAACATATGGAATAGATAATATTAATTGAAATTTAACAAGACCACGACTTGGAAAGGAGACAGACCTAGGGGACCTATGGAGAAAATTAATTAGTTAAAATGATTGGTATTATGGAGAATAAAATCACCAATTACTGCAGTAAAAATAAAGAGACACATCAGATCTGTAATCCCCTGTACAGGCAGAACCCTGAATGCAGTGGCATTTGGTGCCCCAGTGTTCAAGAGGCAAACACCCAGGGATGTGGCTGTGCAGGACCCTGCAGGGAGTGCAGTTGTTGGGATGTTCCATGGTGCTTTTCCTGCCTGCCATCTGTCCTGCCTTGTGTTTGGGGAGCAGAGAAATCTATGCATTAGCCAGAGGGATCAAACTGGCTGCAAGGGGACATTTAGCTCATTTCTGACTGCAAGATGAATTAACCTTTATTTCCCAGGTTAGTTCATACTCCCTAAATTTCTAAGATTATACTTATTCAAACTATGATGAAAGTCTTTAGGCTAAGAGCCAAAGATGTGATAATTGCAGCAAAAAAGGGAGAAGCCTTGCAACTGTTGTAATAAGTCAGTTGAGACTCCATTTTTTTCATGCAGGAAAAGCCAATTATTTTCACAACTCATTTTATACAGTTTTTACAAACCTCGTGTGCAACTTTATTGGTTAATAGCTTTCTTGCCAATTATTCTAGTGGTTAGTAAAAGGTATTTTACTTGTCTACCAAATCTCTCTATTCTTATTTTGTTTACATATTTTCTTTACTGATTCTCAGAGGACAAATCCCTTGTTTTTGCAGGTACATTTGTTATTCAAGCCAAGAATAGGTTGTTATGGTAATGAGTTGTCATACCAAGATTGTTTTTGCATGGGAACTTGCAAATTGCTTAACTACACTTAGAAGAGATGACAGGCTAGCTATTAATTTAATAGAGCAGGCCTGATTTCATGAGGCCTTTCTTTTATAATTCTTCTACCTGTCTAGAACATTGCAACAATGATACAATGTGAGAATGGCAAAACCAGGAAACACGTGGTGTTACTGCCTTGAGCAGGAACATCCACACAACAGCCAGGGTAGAGAGACAGACCTGGCAGCATGGGAGCAGCACTAGAGCTACACCCAGTTCTGCTGAGAGCTGGAATCAGTCAAGAAGGGTTTGGGCTGGAAGGCATATTAAAGCTCATGCAGTTCCAACCTCCTGTCCTGGAACACCTTCCACAATCCAGGTTGCTCCAAGCCCCATCCAACCTGGCCTTCCAGGGATGGGGCAACCACAGCTTCTTTGGGCAGCCTGTTCTAGGGCCTCACCACCCTCAGAGGGAACAATTCCTTCCTAATAACCCATCTAGATCTGCCCTTTTTCAGTTTGAAGCCATTTCTCCTAGTCCTGTGCACTTATTTCACTGAAATCCAGTATGAGCTAAGCACAGGAAAGCTGGTAGGGAGAATCCTCCTACTGTTGAATACCTTCTATGCAATACAAACCATCACACACCTACAGGAGATTTAAAGTCCATGTGCCATATCACTCAGCTCTGCAGGACAGTTGATTACAGGTGACTGTCCAGGTGGGCAAAACAGACACTCCAGCCTATAAAACAGTGCCTTATCCTGGATGCAGTCACAGGTCCAAGTGCAATCCCAGCAGATCAACACCATTTAACCAACACCCCTTCACAGCACAACCATCACCTTCTGCTACCTGCTTATTTCTCCTCCAGCTTTCCCACTGTTGTGTCCCCCAGTGAGACAACACCAATACAAATCTACCTGTCTTAATATAATTTGGATTTTCAAGTAAAAACAAGGTGCTAATGGCATTACATAGTTCACAATGATCTGGAACCCTTTCCATGGCCAGTGACAGCTCTTGAGCCACAAGCACTCCTGTGACAACCCTGAGTCCTGAGGGTCAGCAGTTCTGCACCCAGCCCAGCTGCCTATTGCTAGTCTTCACTCACCAAAAGGCTGATTCCCTTCCCCATCTCTCTTTCTTGGAGATTCTACGGCATCGTGACTCATTTCACCCTCATAACTCGGTCCAAGGTGATGTTGAATATGACAAAAAGGCAAATTCTTGTGACTGCACTTGTGTTTGTCACTTCTTTCCCTCTGGCAGCTATAGCTGGTCTGTAGCTGCACAGATAATTTGGCCTAACAGACACCAACTGGACCAGTCTAGCTCCTTTGAAAATACAAATAAACAAGTCCCCAGGCATGTTACTGATAAGTCAGATTCAAACTCAAACAGGGGACCTCAGCCAATCCCTTTGAACCATGAATGCATCCATATCATTAGCCAGTGAGCTGGGTGGAGTTAAGACCTTTATCCAATCGTGTGCGTAAGCACAAGAAATTTGAAGGCCCTATATAAGGGGATGCCCAACAATAACATTCAGCTGTTGCTACGTGAACTTGGTGCGTTCCCATCTCTGTCATCAGCAACATTTCCCCATCGTGTCCATGTTGTGGTGGCTGCCCTGAGGACCCCAAATTCATCCTGTTTGCGTTCTCTTATCTTTCTCACAAACATTCAAAGCCCTCAGTGACTCCCATATCAGCTCTGAGCAGCACGGACTACTTTTTTCCTTTTTTTTTCCTCCATTTTTATGTCAAACAAAATGTCAGCAGGTAAGTGTCCTTGCTTCTCTGATGCCATTCTGAAATGTAGCAATGTTAAATATAGACTGATTTAAATACAGTCCCTTTAGCTGGTATTTCATTATCTTGACTTTTTTTTAACAAACCTTTTGTAATGAGACAAATGGACTAGCAGCAGTATGCCAAAGAATATATTATATTGAAGGTACCTTAAAATCCTACCTCCAATTGCTACAAATTACTGACTAAAGAACATACACTGAGTGCAATAAAAATAGATTCCAGACAAACCATCACCTGTTTAGCTGTACTATCTTCTGATAAGGTCATTTCAGAAGTTAGTTAATTTTAGATAAACTCTCTTTAAAAATAATCACATCAATGACATAAAAATGATGATTAAGTGTGTGTCTCACTATTCCTTTAAATTCTGTGCATTCCTTTAAATCATGCATTTCCCTTATTTACAGAGGCAGCTTTCTCAGGAGCACCAAGGCACCAAACTGGACACCTTGCTGGGCAAGTGGTGCTGGGAGACGTTATTTTTGAAATACAGATTTACATTTTTTATTGGGATTTCAGGAACAGTCTCTCTTTCCAAAACTACTTGAAGCATCTTTAGCCTTAATTACACACCTGTCTGCTTCCATTGGCTCCTAGAATCCTATATAAAAGCCCTGTCTGAATATTTTGTGTTTCCATGGGCTGAAAAGCTCATTTTTAGAATACAGGTTCATGGCTAATTTCCTTTGCATCACAATTAGAGTTGGTAATTTCAGATTGGAATCAATAGATTTAGTTTTGGTTTTGCCTCTCAAAATAATGCTCTGAGGTTTTGCTGTTTGGGTTTTTTCTAAAGATAAATGATCAGATAATGCATTACCTAAAGCACCTAAAGAAGTTACTGAAAGCATCACTACCCACAACTTTAATTCTCAATAACCACTGCTTATTATAAGTCAGAAAGTAGAGAAAATAAATTGTTACATCTGTAATGTTTTCCAGGGGTTTATTCTTTTTAGATGCAACTGAAATTGCAATATTGTTGCTGAATCCATATCAGTGTTACACTTAAGCATAAAGGATCAGGGATTTTTGGATGGAGAGCACTTCAAATTAAGTTTCTCAATATACAAGTGTTTATGCTTCTCTTGAGGGCAAGTGAATTAAACTGAGTGTGCTTGTACTGTACATGTAGGCACCATAAAACAGGCAGGGCAAAATTTGTTCTGTTGTAAACCCATGGAACAAGCATGTAAATAGTCTTAATTGTTCTGAATGTGTTAAATCCAAGTTCACACAACTAAGAAGGTTTGTACCACTTTATAAAAACCTTGTACCACAGCACAGTCCCAGCAGAAGGGATGTCTAAGTTTTGAGTTGTCATGAGTCTTGAGGTGATTTGATTTGATTATTATGAGCACTCTGAGGCATGTGCTGCACATAAATGTCATCCTATTGCAGTATCAGCACCCGAGGAAGTTGTAGGTGCACTGGCACTGACAGAAGAAATGAGCCAGGGCGGTCCATGACATAAAATTGGTCAGGTTTGAGCACTGTGGTATCACAAATACTGTGTCCTCATTTCCTGGATCTGTCTCACCCAGCACTGAACCACACAGACACAGACCTGCACAGGCTCCCAGAACTCATCCTGGCTCTTACTGCTACCACAAAACCAGGCCAGCTCCACTCTTTTCTCTAATATTTATCCAACCTCTTTTTAAAAACTCCACAGTAGAGGAACATAACAGGCTCTCTGCATTATTTGTGCAAGTCCTCATGTATACACAGAAATGGAGTTTCCTCTGAGTATCTCAGCTCAATCTCCTACTGTTATTATCCGAATAGTGATTCTGATGGCATTTTGGATCAAAGGAATGTGCTTCTTGCCCTGGTGTGAAGACCACTAAATGACATTTGTCACTTTGCTTCCCAGTGACTGCCAACTTTTTATGATATGTAAGGCAATAAATGAAACTAAGACTTCTGGGGAATAACAAGGAGTCCCATAAAGCTTCTGTCCATGAATAAAAGAAGCCACTTACCACAGCTAAGTGCAGCTTTTCTGTACAGACAAATATTTGTTTTCCTAGAGGACGAAAATAAAGGCACATTTAAAATAGATGAGCTTCCATCAGATTAAATTCAGAGGTGGAAGAAACAATTCAGGTAAATTAATAAATTACCTAAACTTCTCAAATGAGCTTTGAGATTTAGATGTGGCCGAATGTAGCTTTTCTGCATGCAATCAGAGGAACATCTGGAGATCCAACTAGATAATTTGAAAAACCTTTGCAATTTCAATGGATTATTCAGCTGAAGAATGGAGAAGGTGTTATTCTTACAGTAAACACAGATATAACTTCCAAAGACTTTCAGAGTTCTCGTCTGTTTTCACAGAATAATATCACAAAAAAAAAAAAAAAAAAGAAAAAAAAAGAAAAAAAAAGAAAAAAACCCAACCAACCAAACAAACAAACAAAAAAAAACCCAGACCAAATGCTGTTTAGGATAAGATATTGAAAACCTAAATAAATGCAGTTAAATGTGGCAAATGCATTTAAAAATAAAACTCATTGCCAGCAATACTCCATTAATTTTCATTACTGAGGAGGATATTTCATAGGTATCTCCTTTCTTTGCTGTGTATTTCCCCTTGAGCAGTTTATGCCCTTAAAATATAATTAGACAAAGACTGTAAATGCAGTACTGGAATCCAAAATCAGAATAATTCAACTAGTGTTTAGAAAGTTTTGAAACTGGTAAACTGTTCATTACTTTTATTTTAGATGCTATTTAAATCTCACAATTCAAGCAAGTGATGTTTTAGTCTGAGGGAAAATCTCAACTGGCCTGAAAAGATCTGCTCTCCTAAGACAGAATCAAAGACAAAAATCAAATCACAAAACAAGGTCTTTTTTCAGACTGAGGATGAGCCAGGAACAAACCTTCACAAATTTGCCAGTCTCTTGTGAAAAGAAACTGTGCTCTGACACAGAGATAGAAAACAAGAAAGAGAAAAGGGGGATCTTTGATTTTGGAGCAGAATCATCCACTTGACACAAATGTACATGATCACTGTCCTAAAGGAAAAATTATTTGGTTTCTTTTTAGTGTGGGGTTTTTTTGGTGAAGTTTGAGTACAGCAGAAATGGGAAAAGCAACAGATTTCAGAAATCCCGATTTCCCTAAATAAAACTCATCCTGACAGCTCCCATGAATGACATGTCTATTAGCTCGAAAGTGTCAGTCCCAGCAAGATGCAATTTATGAACATCTGGACTTCTTTGCAGTCATTTCTATTGTCACTTTCAGGTTTTCAAAAATGTCTCCTGTGGTTTCTGAATGACCACAGATAACCTGTGTTAGAAGACAGAAAAGCCCAGCAATTGAAAGAAGGCCAAAGCAGTTTCATATATTTACATATAACAAAATAATCTCAAAATTCATGACTTCACTGTGGGTGACTCAGCACTCCAGCCCTTGGGGCTCTATACCTAAACCAGTCTTTCTTTGTCTCAACTGCAAGGTAAAGACATTTATTAAAAAAAAAATATATATATATATATATATATGTAAAAATATAAATCAGAAAGGAAGGGAAAGTGTAGCACTAAATAAAATAAAGTTTTGCAGATGATGTTCCTGCCTGGCAAGAGCTCCAAAGAAAAGAAAATACATGTTCTCCTCTACCTGCAACTGTTGTGATTTTGGAAAGTTATCTGCTGGTACATAACTCCAGCTCTTTGATTAAATCTTATCTCAAGCATATGTTACCATTAACGCCCTAATTTTCCAGACTCTAAGCACATTCATAAGCACAGTAAATCACAGCATTATTTATATTTGAGTACAGTGTGTGAAGTTAAGTCCTTTTGAGGTCAAGGTCTACAAAGATAAAAACAGACTCAGGGGAATGTGTGGTTTCATTCAGAGTTTCTGCATTGGATCAAATCACTCCAAGGTATGACTTCTTTTACACAAGGACTCTCCCATGCTGGGGAAAGCCCCTTAAAAATAAGTTGATATCTGTTTATTTAAATCCAGCAGTTAAAATATCATGTGGAGCAATAACCATTAGCTGTGGTATTACAGTTATATTGACCTAAGATAAAGTAATCTTTTACCAAAAAAAAAAAAAAAAAAAAATCTCAGTTCTTTGTGGTTATTAAAGGTCCTAGGACACATTTTTCTGGAGTAGGAATTCCACCCAAGATAACCCTTCATTAATTGTAAATATGAGTTATGGACACAGAGCTGTCTTGAGCAAGCCCATATTTATTTCCCTACAGGACCAACACATAGTGGTGTCATTCAGAGCTGCCTGCAGGTTCTAGATAATGCAAATGAGGGGATCATATCCACCTACAAGAGATACTCCAGCACTGCTCTAGTTATTTAGGCAGTGCTCGCAGAATTCTTCAAATTACCATCTTGTACAAACTATTAAATGACATTTTAATCAGCAACCACTGAACATTTGATAATAAACCCAAATATTTGAACTGGTCTAATTTCTTGTCTCTATTCTGCAGGAGAAAATACCATGGCCTACCGGAATGTAAAAAAAGTGGAGACTAGAATTTCACATGGGCAAGTGCTCTGAAGTGCTAAGTCATACTTAAAACACATTTCCTGCAATTACAAGAAAAGCAGTATAGTTCATCCTGTTAGAAATCAATTTGCTAAAGAAGGCAATTCTGTCAAGAATTATAAGAGCATAAGGAGATATCAAAAGGAATAATTCATTTATTTTTCTACTGAGAAGGATTTCCACTTTAAGCTTTGCTTTGAGATGTGCTTTCCAGTGCTACAGTGCCTATGCAGCAAATAGAACCAGGACATCTTATAAACACTTATAATCCCTCATTTTTCAGCACATTAATAGTTAGTGATGTGCAACCGTTGTGGAGCAGCTCAGCAGTTGCTCAGCATCCAAAATTTAAATAAGACATTAAAGGCAACCTAATCTGCTTTATGATTAACCAAACTTTAAACATATGGACATCTTGGGCCTGCCTGAACTCAAGCTGTTCCTGAATGGGAGAGAGTTATCCAGAGTCAGAAAAATCCTATTTGAAAATGTAGGCCCGAGAGAAGTTAGAGCTAAAGTTACTACTAAATAGTGATAATAATAGACATTTATGCTACAAATTCTTTGTGACTTCATGGTATATGAGCACATCCACCATAACAAGGTGCATCAGAATGTAATTCTTGTCTAATAGTGGTTTTACTGAGAATTACAGCAATTAAATCTCTTCAGCACAATAAAAGACACTTTATGTCAGCTTGTTGGACAGTTTTAAGACATTACCAAAGCTACTCTAAAGAGCAAGTGACAGATATTGATTGTTGAATGTGCATCCTGCACAAAATGCTGGAACCTTCCTGAGGATAGGGAAGACTTTGGAGATGTGATACTGCAGGAACTGGGGGGTTTCTGGTGCTGTTACAGTATAAAGGGGAGGAGAGGGATGAGGGAACCTTTGGAAAAGGTTTTGATTACAAATTTCAAACTCATTGACACATTAATTTATCAAAACAAGCCCATTTTCCAATATTTTCCAGTACTTTCTCATTATTTGAGAGACAATTTTTTTTTTGACAGTGGAAGTTGACATCAAAATAATTTTAATTGAACAGTGCAGCACCCATCTCCCCAGAGATTATTGAGGTTGGGCAGATATAACTTCTATATCATATACTTCCCATTCAGATACAGAAGCAAGACATACAGAGGCTACAAATCTCCTAATTGCCCACTGATAGAATCTATGATCTTTCTATTACATATTTTTATTCTTGGCAGTATTTCCTCTCCATCAGGAGATAGTCCAATATCAACTACACTACACCACATAAATCCCCATTAAAATTAAGGACAGAGTTTCCACCCCTCCCCATGTGTATTGTTTTCCATCTAAACTGTACTTGCACTGCAGAGAAATAGGACTCCTCCTGTGTCTGAAGAGCATGAGTGAGTCTCAGGAGGCTTGAGATTTAGTGTGGTGTCAGATTGTACAGAATTTTATAAGGAAAATAATTTAAAAATTCTGTTCCTGCACAAATGGTATAAATATAATTTGTATATGGCCCTGATCCTGCAGATGGAAGTAAGGAATGCAAACAAAATATTTTCCCATCATGTTCAATTCCCCCCTGTGGTGCTTCTTTTCTATCTCAGATATCTGACGCTTGCAGAGGGTTTTCAGATTTTAGCTCTGGGGTCTGGAATCTGCGGAGTTAATTTTAAAGCTTAAAAAAGCAAAATCACCTCCAGGCAAGCCCTTTATGAACAGTAAGCAGTACCATTCATTTCTAATCCCTGCTTCTCTACACCCACAGGAAATAATCGTGAGAATTATGGGGCCTATGAATCATTTATGGTGTTTCCCTTGCATGGAAAATTGCTTTCCTTACCTATATGATCAGGATGTCCATTCCAGTTTTTCAATGCCTTTCAGAAAACAGCAGTAGGTCTAAAGAGAGGCAATTTTTTACCCTTACCCTCACAGGGGCAGATGCTGGGGTGGTTTTATCTCAAGTTCAGGTGGTGTCCTGCTGTTATTTGCGCACCCCCCTCCCCGCCCCCTTTTGAGACAGAGACCTACAGCCCAATAGCCTGAGGAAGCATCACCTCAGGACAGAGATTTCCTGATACAGTGCTACAAAATGAGGCAGCTGCTTGGACAGTAATGAATGGAAGATTGTGCAGAAAGTTATAAAGTAATTTTTAAATGATTATGGAAACATCATGTTTATGTAAATTTAATTTCCATTCAGTTCAGTGCTGTGAGTGTCTGCGTCTGTTAACTGATAACTGGTTTTCCAATTATGGTGTTCATGGCAATAATCACTTTAAAACTAACACAGTCATCCTCCTGTTGCTGCAAATGTGGAGTGTGGAAATCACTCTGAGGGGGATGGGAAGCTGTGGTAGAGGCAGGGACAGGACAAGGGACATTCCTGCTCCCCTCCACTCCTTCACAGAGCCCACTCTGCTCTGTAGGAGCTCTGCAAGCTCCCAGACCCCCTCAAAACTAGAAAAGGAGTGTTGGGAAGGTAAGAAAAACTTGCTGCCCCACCAAACCTCCCTAGGATTGCTGCCTGTCATTATACCACAAAAATCAATCACCCCTTTTTTTCCCCTGACACACCCTGTGGGTACAAAGAGGTAAAATGCTCAACTGAAGGAAGTTACAACCCCTCAATGAAGATTTTGCTCTTGTAAAATCTGAAGTGAAGTTTCAGTTGTGTGTCCATCTTAAACCTTGTGCCGCAGAATCATTCTGGAGAATAAGAAAAATGATGCAAGAATTTTCTCAATTCTGGGAGCAATGTCCCATGGTTAGACCCACCCATCTAATGTTAATTTTAACAATCTGGGCATATCCAGAAATACTGACACATGCCAGCACTGGAATTCTTTAATGCCACTGCTTCCTTTCATCACCAGCTCTGTAAGACACTAAACTGTGGAGCTGAAAATTTCCAGGCTCATATTGTCTTAAAACTCTTAAGGGTCTATTGTTTTAAAACTCTTGTACTGTTTTGATATGCAGATGATAAACTTAGGTAAAATTATATCCCTGGCACTCGATATCTATATTTTCTTTTTCCATTTTTTTTCAGCCTTAATATTTTATTAGCTAACACCCATCCAATATAGAACCATCAGGGTATTCCATGCAGAACCACAGAAACTGAAACATGCTGATGGTATCTCTTTCTCTTTTCCTTTGAAGCAGATAGACTGGATAGATCATAGATATTATTTTTGTTGCAGACAATGATTGAAACACACAGAACTGAGTCCTCACAGAACTTAAATCTGATGCTGAAGTACCCAGTTAACTGTGGGCACTTTGCATCCACTGCAGTTGAGTTTTGCAGGAGGTGGGGATTGTTCTGCTCCCTCTCCCTTTGGTACCTCCATCAGATTGAATAGAAAGACACAAGGAGCCCTGAATCCAGCATTCATTCAAAACTGTCAGATCTTGTGCACTGACACAAGTCTGTTCACTATTTCCAGGCATTATTCATCCCAGGTTTGTGATATCCCAGGTTTCTGGGTTCCTTGTCTGAAATCCCTAGTTTTTAGCTACCACAGAAACTTCCTTGAGCCAAGAAAAATCATATTAAGATCTCCATTTGGTTTCAGACTTAGGGTCACTGGTTTTTTTTCATAAGAAGAGAATCAAACCTTGCTGTTTGCCGTGGCAGTAAAAGTCACCTTCAGAGGAACAGTACATTAGTACTGGGATAACCAAGATAATGTTTATTACAATGCTTCTTTTTAATATTTTCTCCCACAGCCAAGATTGCCAAAAGGCTTCACATTTTTGCTGGTGAGTTACTGGTAACAATCTGGTCTCAGTATCATGCAGGAACTGCACTTCCCTAAAACGGCTAAGCCTGATTAATATTTCAGAGCCACTCAGAACAACAGCTAAGGAAGAATAACATAAAAAGGAAAAAAAAAAGGCAGCATCAATAAAACTATGCCTGAGGAGGGGAATATATTTACTTATAAACCAAGATTTTCAAAGGCAATCAGAGGAATTACATTCTACTGCCTAATTACAGCAGGAATGTGGGCTCCACAATGGCCACTCAAGAAGACCAGCCACAATTTTGCTGTTGACTCCCTCTAGTCCGAAACATGATGTCACCCAGCAGCACTTTAAAACATCCTTCTCCAGTGTGTGGTGACTCACATATCTTTGCTAGCATTGGTGGACTGATTAGCCTCCTCCAGAACTTTCATTTTCTGACTCATTTAATGAAATGTGGGCTTTATTCTAATATCTACAGCAATTCTGTACTTAACTCCCAGCTACCTGCATTTTTTATATTTATAGATAGCAATTTGCACATACAATTCATGTTGTGTTTGCAGCTCTCAAAGCACTTTGCAAAGGACATTTTCCCCACTTGCTTCAAAAGGAGATAAAATAAATAATCCCATTTACTCATTTGCTAAAATACCCTATTTTTAGCCCATCATAATGGTGTGATATGCTGTCTTTCATCAGCTACTATTGTTATCCTAACAATGCTAGAGATGGCAATAAACCCAGCAGTAGCAGCAACCATTTCACATGTCAAAGCAGCAGGGAAAAGGACTCCAACCTGCACTCCAAAAAAGCTGCAAAATAGCAGATTTCTCATGCAGAGAAGCTCTAGAGCCACTTCAAACCCAAGCAATAAGGCATGCCAGGAGATTACCAGCTCTGAAGTTTATCTAGTGCTTTACATCATTGTCTTTTATAGCAGAATGCATTCATATCATGCTCAGATAAGCACAGCAATAGGTGGAAAGAGGTAATAGCATCTCTGGATCCTAAATAATACATAGGAGATTCATTTGGGGAGAGCTGGTTTCTACTGCTGTGGATCTGTTACATATCAGAAGAGCTAAAAATAATCCCCTTCCATCAGCTTTAAAGGAAAAATAAACCAGACTAAAATACAGCACGTTTACATTCAATATCCTGGCATCAATAAAGTTTGGAGCCTTTCAGAAGATGTGAAATGAGTTTAATTTCAGCATCATGTGAATAAATCTTACTCTCAGCTTTGCTTAATTATAGACATCCTTGAAGAGACATGAGATCATAAATCTGAGGGTATTGGAAAGCTAGGCTAGTTAAAAATCCAGCTAATAGAGAAGAGGTACCTTCTGTGACTTTCAGCATGGATACACTGTAGGGACAACAGTTAAAAAGCACAACTCCATTAGTTAACTGCAATCCTTACTCGGTTATCTTTTCCAATATATTAACCGCACAACACTCTGAGCATTTTTAAGTTATTATAAATGTCTAAAAAATCCAGTTCACAATGCCTCCCTGTTTCTCCTGTCAATTATTTCCTTGGGGCTTTAGAAGTAAGGTATAGAATTAAAAGAAAAGAAGGATTTCCTTAGGAAGAGCCACAGCCTGGAGGAACCCAGAGAATTCTTCAACACCTCACTGGAAAATTGTGTGGAACACAGTGAAAACCAGAAAACTGTCTTGCCACCACAGATCACTGTAAGTATTTTCTATAAATGAATCAGATTAAAAATACAACACTTTTAATTAAATGGCAATGGATTTCAAATAAACATAAAATTTACAGGTTTTCTTGAAGCATATCTCCATTCATGCCAACACAGCTGAGAACTCCACATACTCAATAGTCTAACAAAAGCAGAGACAGAACACAGGCCATCAAATTAAGACCCATCAGATCGTAAAGCTTTCCTGACAATTCAGTCTATTGGTCTTGTGCTTTGAGTATTTTTAAAAGACAGTATGACAGGGAGAAAGACACACAAAATATTCTCCTCAGATGGTTTAGAAAAATTGTAAATGGAACTGCAAAATGAGCCTTTTACGTTGGGGCTACTCTGATAAATCAGGCTACTGCCAGTCCCAGGTAATGTAAATCATGTGGTGCAGTTTTGATGTGACAAATGCATTGATCCTTGCTGAGAGCTGTTTTGCATCATTTGAAATACACACCAAGCCAGGCTTAAGGGAAAATGCTCTTAACCTGAGATAAACTTCTCTATTGACTTGAGCCAAGTTCTGTTGCAAAATGCAAATCCTGAAACTTTCTTCTAGATTGTTTTTTAATTAACACCTTGCTCAGAGCTAATTCACAGCCTTTAAAATAAGACAGTGAGACACTTTGATCTCTCTCCTTCCACACCAGACATTTTAGATGATGTTGAAAAGCTTCCTCTGGTGTTCCTGTTTAAATACTTGTGGGACATGTTAACCAATAATAGCCTGGTTATATATTCCCCTGTCTCCCTGGCGGTGACAGAGCATCTCACCTTCCAAGTACAGGTATAATTTTTCCCATATAACACCTGCTCTGTCACAAGCCTGTGCTGTTCAAATGAGTTGCTTTCTGCATCTTTTGGACATCCTCGCTAACAGGACTTGGAGTGTTTATTCACAAATCTATTATTACATTCCAGGCCTTTTCCAGTGCTGCCATTAGTTGCTCACACTGATAAAAAGCCAGCATGGCAATGCAGCTGAAAGCATTCAGATTTACAGACTCTCTCTTCCCAAAATGGACACAGGAACCGGAACATGAGAATGAGCTCTGTGGAAACCTCTCTTAGAACAGACTCCTGAAAGCCCAGGAACTGCTTTGTAGGGCCTGGCATGAAACATGGCATAAAAGAAAAGGCTTTGTGTTTCCATTAGTACTAAACATATCGTGATCAACAGGAGAAAAGAGGTCTTGGGATGAGCATGAACCTCCTGCACAGCTCTGGCAGTGACTGCTTTTTGTTGTCACCTGGCAACTCATGGAACTCACCTGGGGTTGGATCCTGCACAAGTTACACAAAGGCTACAAGTGTGTTTGTGCCTTTAGGAGTTATATTAAATAGATTCTCCTTCTTGTATTTAAGATGGTGATCTTGGCATCTGCATCTCTCCCAAAGGGAGAGATTATTGCACAAAATGCTTCTGGGGTTTAGATCTCTCATGCAGGGCAGGAGCCATATGGGTGGCAGAAACTTGATTCTGTAGCACATTTAAATTTCAATTTTATATCTATCTATATCTATATCTATATCTATATCTATATCTATATCTATATCTATATCTATATCTATATCTATATCTATATCTAT